>PVJC01015549.1:0-34867 GCA_004026665.1 Murina feae
CCCAGCAGGTAGACACACACAGGAGGACTGCTCCGAGCCTCAGATGCAGCTGGGGGCAGGTCCCCAGTGGCCACACACACACACACACACACACACACACACAAAAGGCGCCTGGCAGACTGGGGCCATCATAGGACATCCACTGAGGGGTCCCAGACTGTGAGAGGGCACAGGCCGGACTGAGGGACTCCCTCCACCCTGAGTGCACAAATTTTTGTGCACCAGGCCCCTAGTTGTAAATAAGAGCAATACCTACTTTTGTCAGACTGGCAAAAAGTATATATTTTTGGTGAGTCACAGAATTTTAGTAAATCTATATAAATAAAATTGTAAATGTTTGTTTGTTCAAAATTTCAAATCTCTGAAATATTTTCACCAATTGCTTTGAAATTTTGACACAATGTTGCATTTGAATACATGTGTGTTTTTATATATCTACATCATATAGATATCACAACTGTGACAGGTAAAAACATACTTTTTTGAAAAAAATAGGTAAAAACAAGCTTTTTAAAAAAAAAACAACACAGCATCATCTGTTCGACGTAAAAGCAACACATGCTATGAAGTTAATATTATTCAGTCTAACATTCAAAACTAGGCAGTCACATACAAATCTGTCGACACTGTTGTGGAAGCAGATGAAGCAGTTACTTATCCAATAGAATTTTGGAATTCACTCCATCTGCCAGGGATGCCACAGCACGTACTGCAATTGAAAATCAGCGTGCCAATTATGTTGCGAAATATCAACCAGCGCAGGGCTGGGCCTCGGGCTGGGGCTGGGTTGGGGCTCAGGGCTCAGGCAGCTGTTGTGGCTCCCCCCATGCCGGCAGCCAAGGGCTCATGGGGAGTGTGGCAGGCGAGGGCAGGGGAGCTTCCTCAGCTCCTTTTTTCTCTGGCTTTTTGGTGGCTCAGCAAGAGCTCCTGCCGGTGGGAGTCGGGAGCAGCCAGGCCTCTTGGGGCATGGGGCACGGGCTGCCTGTGGGGAGTGGGGGATGCAGGGTGGAACTGGGGGACCTGGGCTGCAGAGGTGCATGTGTGCGAGGCCAGACCAACTGGGCAGGGCGGGGACAGTGGCGTGCCAGGGGCAGCCGCCCGGGAGGGCACATTGTATACCCACAAGCATTGTGCAATTAAACATATTAGAAACATGCACTTTCTCTTTTCTTTCTTTTCCATTTAACCAGACTGAGCCACAGCAATGCGTGGCCAGGTACAGTTAGTTCATGTGTGCTGTGAGATTAAAAAGGTTGAAAATCACTGCTTTAATATATTCTATATTTTCTAAATAACTGACCCCTTTCCAATACTGTCCAGGCACATGGTTATTTCTATCTTATATACTATTTTCCAACATATAAACTAATAGGTAAAGTAAATTATGCATATGGAATTCTGATTTCTCTTTTGTTCCCATGCACAGAAACATGAGATGTTCACCTTTAGACCAGTGGAGAGTTCAAGTGTTTGTTAGTATTGTTTGCATTATATTACCATAGGAAACAGGAAAAACATAGGAAAATAACAAACTTGAGTTAGATGTAATCATACAACTAGGTGCTGAAAACTGCTCCCTTTTAATTGTGGTGAAGAAGGTGTGTGTGTGTGTTAGAAGGGAAGCAAATTTGGATGGAGATAAAGAGAATTGGAAATCTAAAAAACTTTATTTCCTATTTTATATATAACTTTTTTTTCATTTCTTACTATGTATAGGCACTGTGATGCATACTTTGCACCATATCGTTCTCCTACCTGGGTCATCAAGGAATCATGTCCTATTGTGCCTCTGCGAGAATTTGAGTGTTTATGAACACAGGGTGAAAGAACACTTGAGAATCCTGGTAAAACATCACACAGTGAGATGCCAACATTAGCTGCACAGGTCCCTGGGTCCCAGGGCTATTTCTAGTGCCTTTGCGACAAATGATTTAATACTGTATACAATGAGGACACCACGCTGTTATGTATTCCCAAGAATGGGGCAGGAAATAATGACAACCTCCATTTCCTGAGTGTTTACTCTGTGCTTGGCATGTTGTTAATTCCTGGAAATGAACCACTGTATGCAATAATCACAGCAACCCTCTAAGGAAGGGCCGTTACTGTACCATCCTCCAGATGAGGACACTGAAGCTCAGGGATGCTAAATAACTGGTTCACGCTCACAAAAGTGCTATTAAACATCAGCTCCGCTGCAGTCCAAAGTCTTTGGATCTACTTCAAACTGTATACTTTCCCACTTTCTCTCCAAGTCATGAACATTTGTCAAGATGTTTAGGAATACGTTGATATGCTTTAGAGATAAAAATGAAATCCAAAACATGAAGGTTTCCATCACAGCTTTTTAGGGCAGATAATATGAAAGATCGGGGTTGGCCCAAACCAGGGGTCTGGAACATAGTATTCAGAGTGACTGTATGTCATTAAAAATGTCATTGTACTTCCTTGTCAAAGTCCCTTTGCTTTGCTTTGAATATGTGACCCTGGAGGGGAGCAGAGACATTGACTCTGGGCCTTTCAGAGAAAGTCACAATGAGAGATGGGTACGGGTCAACTCCAGGCTGCTCTGCATTCCGCTTGGCACCTTCATTGTATTGCAGAAAAAAAGAATTAATTGGTTCATTTAGCTCTTCACTTAATTCAGCCTTTTAATGTGCACTTCAGTTCTCACCCAAATGAACAGAGACAGCGCGAGAAACAGAACACATTTAATGGAGCTCTCAAAAATGTGCGGCTGCTGCTCCTGCTCTCTAATAGACACAAATCATTTATTTCCTTCTGCAAAACTCCATTAGCCAAAAAAAAAAAAAAAAAAATAGACTTTCTTAACAAATGTACATCTTACCCAAAATGGAAAGCCTATCTCTTTCTCTCTGATATGCACAGAGTCATAGGAACACATTCAAAGTATATCCACCCTCAGCAACCTGCCCACTGCACTCTCCAAGGCCCACAAAATCACCCCCTCCTTTTGCAGGTTAAGGACTAAGTGTCCAGGGCATGAAACAAGGAATCACAATAAATTAGAAGTAAAAGGGACCTCAGCTCAAATTAAGTCCTTACATTTAAATATATACATAACAATTATATATATACAATTGATTTTTTTTGCAGAGAGGAAGGGAGAGGGATAGAGAGTTCGAACATCGATGAGAGAGAAACATCGATCAGCTGCCTCCTGCACACCTCCCACCGGGGATGTGCCTGCAACCAAGGTACATGCCCTTGACCAGAATCAAACCTGGGACCTTTCAGTCCGCAGGCCGACGCTCCATCCACTGGGCCAAACCTGTTATGGCAAGTCCTTTCATTTTAAAGATGGGACAAGTGAGGTGAAGTGATTATCCCAGGATCATTCAGGTGATCAAAATGTAGGAACTTAAATCAAGTGCCCCTCTCCCAACTCTAAATATAGTCTGCTCCCTCCTCTACTAGGGTGCCTACTTAATGTAGACTAGTGATATGGTGCCACAGACAGGTCTCCTTGTATGCTTATCATCCAACTAGAGGTCTGGTGCACAAAAATCATACACGGGCAGGGTCCCTAGGTCTAGACGGCGATGAGGGCCGATCAGGGCCTTCCTTCATTCCGTGCCACCCCAGGTGGTCAGCACATGTTTAAGGGAGCAGTCGAACTCCTGGTTGGTTGAACTCCTGACGGGACAATTTGAATATTAGCCTTTTATTATATAGGATTATTTCTAACTTGTTTGTGCACCTATAAAGAATCAGGGGGCTTCTTTATGTTTCATATATCTTTGCTTTCCTTACCTTTTAGAAAATACTCTATACTCCTCTTTTTTTTTTTAATAGTGATCATCTTTTGAGACCTGGCCTTGGGAAGGCCCCAAAGAAGCAATTTAGTTTTATTTGTTTGTTTATTTTGTTGTTGTTGTTTTTTAAATCAGAAGCACCCAAATATGAGCTGGTGGCTGGTTTGAGTTCCTACTAATTCTCCTGCTCATGCTTCTTCCCACACACCATCAATATTTTACTTGCCTAATGCTAATGATGTTCATCAGCTTAAAAGCTAGTTTAATTAATCTCTTGATTAACAACAACAACAACAAAGGTCTATCTGAAATGTTCAGGAGAAATAGTAAAGCTGGTGTTTTTCCCCTAGGTGATGTGCCAGATAGTTTAAAAGAAAGGTGTTGGACAGGGATACAAAAGAAGTAATTCATCACTGACACATGGCCTAGATATGCACACACATTTCAAAAGCCCAGCATCACTAAGCGGCCTTTGTTAGAATCACAGGCTGGCGCATTGTACCAGCCAAACATGGGGCCTTCTGTGCCAGGGACAGAGCACACCCCTGCTCTGGGGAACAGATCCAGGTGGTAGGAGTACATGTCACGTCCTGGTTGCTTGGGAAATAAGCTGTCACTTCATTTTGAACTTCCAGTACTAGGAACTCACCTTCCTCTGTAAAGATAACTTTCTTTTTTTCCCTCAAAGCCATCCATTATTTGCAATGGGGACTCAGTGTTAATTTCACTGCCTGTCAATTATCCCTTACTTTAATTGGAATGTGTTTACAAAACATCACAGCGCTAATCCTGGTCCTTATCCTATGCCTACAATAAGCTATACTCTCTAAGCATCCTTGCCTCCAATCTCCCTCTATCAATTTATTTTACAGCCAGATTAATCCTCTTATCCTTTGTGATGAGAAGATCTTCCTGCTTCAAAATCTCTTGGTTTCCCACTCACTACAGGATATAATCCAAGTTCTCTAACAAAGTAGTAAAGGCTGCAAACACTCTGAATCAACCTCTTGACCAGCCTTTTCTCCTCTACTTTGTTTTCATGAATGCCTTAGGCCATCAGAAATGTGTCTAGTTGAAAATCAGGGTCAGGATTAAAAAAATTCTGAATAGTAGCCTTAGACTAATCTTCTCCAATCTGATTCAATGGTTGATAGAAGAAAAATAAAAACAAAATGAAAAAAATTTAAATGTGATTCATTTATATATACACTCAGTGGCCAGATTATTATGACCACCCCATCAGTACTTCATTGGCCACCTTTTGCCTTCAATACTGTGGCAATTCTTCTTGGCATTGACTCTACGAGATGTTGAAAGGTGATGCGAGGAATCTGACACCATGCCTGATGACTAGAACTGTCCAGTTCTGTGAGATTTGATGGTTGGGAATCAGCTGCCTGATGGCTCTTTAAACTTTGTCCCACAAATGTTCAATTGGATTGAGGTCTAGTAACTGTGGGAGCCACCTAAGCAAAGTAAAGTCTCCCTCATATTCTTGAAATCACTCCTGCACAATAAGAGCACCGTGGCATGGCGCATTGTCTTGTTTGAAGAAGCCATCGCCATTAGTATATGCCATCAACATGGGAGGGTGAACTTGATTAGCAATGATACTTAGGTATGTTGTGCTATTCAGACGTTGTTCCACACAAATTAAAGGACCCAAACATGTCCCAAACCATAACACTGCCTCCATCAGCTTGAAGGGTTGTATTCGTGCATGTGGGGTGCAGGCTTTCATGCTGTTTCTGCCAAATTCCCACTCTGCCATCTGCATTATGCAACCTGGAAACGTGATTCATCGGACCACATGACTTTTTTCCAATGCTCAACTGTCTAATTCTTGTGTTCCTATGCAATTGGAGACATTTTATCTTGGTAACTGCAGACAGCAAAGGTGTTTGAACAGGTCTTCAGCTTCCATATCCCATATGATGCAGTGTACGGCTAATTTGCCTACAAACATCAGGTGGTCATAATAATCTGGCCACTCAGTGTATATGTAAGAGAGGAAGGGAGAGGGAGAGAGAGATAGAAACATCAATGATGAGAGAGAATCATTGATTGAGTGCCTTCTACATGCCTACTTCCTACTGGGGATCAAGTCCATAACCCAGGCATGTACCCTTGATCACAAGTGAACCCAGGAACCTTCAGTCTACAGGTCAGCACTCTATCCACTGAGATAAGTCAGCTAGGGAAAAAACATGATTCAAAATTATACCTTATATGCATCCTTAAAAATTAAAGGAATTTACAAATTAAAAAAATTAAGAAAATATATGAAACAGAGTGCTGTGTACTGAATGTTTATGCTTCCTCTGCCCCCTCCATCACTAGTCCAAGTTCTCATGTTAAAGCCTGATCCCCAACGAAATAGTATTTAGATATGGGTCCTTTGAGAGGTAACTAGATTTGAATGAGGTCATAGGTGGTGAAATCCCCATGATGAATTAGCGCTTTTATCAGGGAATGAAGAGCTCAGGGGTCTCTATTTCGGCTATGGGAGAATACAAGAAGATGGCCATCTGTAACTCAGAAGAGGGC
This sequence comes from Murina feae, assembly GCA_004026665.1. Taxonomy (NCBI): domain Eukaryota; kingdom Metazoa; phylum Chordata; class Mammalia; order Chiroptera; family Vespertilionidae; genus Murina; species Murina feae. Next base: position 6,324 of record PVJC01015549.1, read on the forward strand.
ACTCACCAGAACCTGATCTAAATTTTTAGCCTGCAGAAATGTGTGAAATAAATTTCTGTTGTTTGTAAAGTGCCCTATGATACTTCAGGTCAGCCCAAACTGACTAAGACACAATGGTTTATAGACACAACCACAGACAATGTCAGTCAGACAGTGATCTCTGAAAGAAGATAAATAATGAGTTGATCCCTAGGACTAAACCAATTGATCACTTGGAGAGAGATTCCAGGCCACAGTGCAGGGAGAAGAAATTCAAACATAGTCTCCTCTTCTCCCCAAGCTGAAGACAGTTTTAATGTCCTGGAAGGTAAAAATGTCTTAAACCTGACAAGGCAGAATACCAAAGAGGAGATAGTAACCCAGATTGCATCAGAGACCCACGGAGGTTTCTCTGCAAGTCCTTAGATCTGCACTGGTCAGTACTCGAGTGTCAGGAAACTACCAAGTCTAGAAAAACAGTCAGCAGAAAGGAACAGCTGGACAAGGCCCTGTTGCTCTCACAGGAAGAGGAAGCATTTGTGTTCCCATCATATGAATGGAGGGACTTCCCTGCAAACAGGTCATTGAACAGCGAGTGTTGCATGGCAGTGAGGTCCAATGAACTGCACACTAATGGCTGCTCTATAATCACTAACCAAAACTTAAAAGAAAGCTTCAAAAGAAGTTAAATAATTCCATGTTTTGTACACAAAAACCATAATCAACAATATCAGAAGGAACAACAACAAAAAAATCCCATAACCACTGACATAAAATTTGCAATTTTTGAGAGAGAGAGAGAGAGAGAGAGAGAGAGAGAGAGAGAGAGAGAAGCTACCAGGCATTCAAAGAAACAGAAACAAATGACTCACACTGAAAAGAAACATCAGTTAATAGGAACAGACCCTGACTTGACATAGATAAAAGAATTGATAGACAAAGATGTTTAAAATGCTATTATAAATATACTCCATATGTTCAAGAAGATAGATTAAAAGCGCTGACATGTTAAGAGACATTGAAAATATAAAAATGACCCAAATTGAACTTATAAATATAGAAAAAGTATCAGATGACAAATATATCGGATAGGACTAAAAACAGACCAGACACTGCAGATGCAAATATCACTTGAAAACATAATCATTAAATCTATCAAGAATAAAATTCCAATTTTAAACAAATTATAAAAAAAGTATCAGTTAGTTGTGAGGCAACTTAAAGAGCCTACTATATATATACCAATGTCTCAGGATCAGAAACCATGTACAAAATATGTAGAAATAATTACCAAAAAATTTCCAAATTCAGTAAGAACTAGAAACCCATTAGTTAAAGAAGCTCAATAAACCAGGAGAAATATAAAGCAAATAGCTCAACATACCATCATAATCATATTATTTAAAACTAGTGATAAAAAAAACACCCACCGAAGTAAAGAAAAACATTAGCACAGAGGAATAAATTATTTACAAAATAAGGTAAAAAAGATAGAGACTTTTTATTGAAAAAAAAATGTGTTGGAAGGAAGTAGAGCAACAACTTTGAAGTACTGATGGGAAAAAAGAAAACAACTGGTAAACTAGAAATCTATATCCAGTAAAAGTATATTTCCCAAAATGAAGGTAAAACAACATCATTTTCAGGAACACAAAGTCAAAGCCTATTCATCACTATCAGACAGGCACACCAATAAATGTTAAGGAAAGTACTTTAGGCAGAAGGAAAATCATACCAGACTAGAGGCCCGATGCACAAAAATCATGCAAGAGTAGGACTTCCTTCCCCCAGCAGCCGGCATCGGCTTCTCTCGGGCACCTGGGCTTCCCTCCCAGCCCCGGCTTCATCCAGAAGGTCATCCAGAAGAATGCCTGGTCTAATAAGCACAGAGGTTCTCAACCTGTGGGTCATGACCCCTTTGGAGGTCAAATGACCCTTTTGCAGGCGTCTCCTAAGACCATTGGAAAACACATATATAATTATATCACAATTCATAACAGCAGCAAAATTACAGTTATGAAGTAGCAATGAAAATAATTTTGTGGTTGGGGGTCACCACAACATGAGGAACTGTATTAAAGGGTCACAGGATTAGGAAGGTTGAGAACGACTGAATTAGCATATTATGCTTTTATTGTTATAAATGGAAATCTGGACTACACACAGGAAAGAATTATATAGGGAATGGTAAACATAGAGCATGGCAAAAGTAGGCTTACAGTTGTGAGTGCAGGAAACACAAAATATATTTTTTCTTATTCTTTATTAATTATTGCATTACTTTTTTATGTGAGTAACTATAAAACTATTTTGTGCCACCTGATATATAGGAAAATTTTAAATTTAATTAGCTGTTTAAAACATGGTGTCTAATATATATCCTATTTTTCCCCTGACTTCATTTTCATGAGGAAGTGTTATATTTGAAATTTTGTAATCAGGGGCCTGAGCTCTTTTCCCCAATTTTATATCCAACTATGTATTCTCACAGGAGTCGCTTCTTCATTCGGTGTCTCCATTTCTCATGCTAAATTTGGCCTTTAATTAAATTCCGAGGTTCTCTTACCCTACAGACATCCTCCCTAATGTCTTTCTTTGGCAACTTCTTGTTACATGGATTCTAACCGGGAAAACTGAAGCCAAGTTTGGGGAGTTTCAGTGGGATTTGTTAAAGCAGGGTGATGCATTAATCAAAGAAAGGAGGCCACTTTTATTTTATTTTATTTTTTACAATAGTATGTTAAGAGTAGAAGAAAATGTCATGGTTGGTGACTCAAGCTGATGACTGTCAGATATTCATGACAAAGAACAAAAATGCAAATCTTGACATGGTGAGAACAATTAACTTCACCGTCACCGTGATTTTTTCAAATATTTATTCTATTTAAAGTGCTTGAGTGGGTTTTATGAGTTATAGACTTAACGCCATTTTAATTATTATTTGCAAGCAGATACATACTATTTTTAAAAAAATGTTTTATTTATTTCAGAGAGGAATGGAGGATAGAGAGATAGAAACATTAATGAAGAGAGGGAATCATTGATCGGTTGCCTCTTGCATGTCCCACACTGGGGATCGAGCCCGCAACTCAGGCATGTGCCCTGACCTGAAATGGAACTGAACTGTGACCTCCTGTTTTATAGGTCGATGCTCAACCACTGGACTATGCAGGCCAGGCCAGATACATACTATTGATAATATTTTAAATCCATCTCAATAGGACTACATATTATATATACACTAATGCAGAGTATAACATTAAGTTTATTTCAACAAATATTCATTGAATATCAATCAAGAAATTCAATATTGTGTATCAGAACATTATGAGAGCAAATTTTAATCTCAACACAACTAGTTTCATTACTTTAGAAAAAACCTTCCTTAAAAAAAATTATTTGTCTTCTATAAAATGTGGAGACTAAATTAGATTATTCTTAAGAGTGTTTCCAGTTACAAAGTCTTATGTGTGTCGATATAGTCACAACTATACCAGAAATGGTGGAGAAAATAAACCAGTATGATATGCTTCTTACCTGTGAGGAAATTATGTCTAATTGGATAATAAACTGTATCCATATTTAATTCATAATTAATTCACTGTATGTTTCCTAAGTTCTGTGCAACCTGAAACAATTAGAATAGGCCTAAATGTCTAGGTAGATACCCTCAGCCAGGATTGCAGGACTAGCACTAGCTTTGTAAAGAAGTTGAGAGTCAGGATGGAATTTATAGAATGAATGATAATAAACTGAGGTTATTCTGAGGATGTCTATCAGGGGAGGATAAAACAACAGAAAACTTCAAAAGAATAATATTTATCCACATTATGCATATAAGTGGGAGTTTTGCAATAGGTATAGATTACTTAAATCTAGAGAGAGAGAGAGAGAGAGAGAGAGAGTTTGTGTGTATATAAATTGTGTACACCCACACACATTTCTCAACTAAGCCATTTTAATGTCAATGCCAGCTCTATCATTGCATATTGGCAATGTGAACTGAGTTAGTGCCCATTTTGATTCTCGCACTAGTTCAAGGTTTTTTCTTTTTCATTTTTAAATGTATTTTTTACTGTTGATAGAATTACAAATATATCCCATTTTCCTCCCCTCTCCCACTCCTCCCACCTCATACCCATCCCCCAGGACTTCACTGCCCTATTGCCTGTGTCTTTGGACTATGTATATAAGTATATAAGTTCTTTGGTTTATCTTTTCTTGTCCCCCCAACCCCCCATCGAGGTATGTCAGTCTGTTCCATGCCTCACTGCTTCAGGTCAATTCATTTTGTTCATTAGATTTCATAGGTAAGTGAGACCATGTGTCTTTCCCAGTTTGGAGTAGCCCTAGTCTTATTCATCCACTCAATATTCATTCATTCATTTTCTACCCTACGCCACATGTTGGACTCTGAAGATACAAAGATGGATGGAAATAGTGTTAGTTCCTGGGCTCAAATTGCTTATTGTTTAATGAGATTAATCATTAGTTTCTTTTTTAACTTCACATTTCCCCAGTTGAATTCTTATAAAAATATTTAATATCTATGAATTTTGTAATACTTAATAAGTACCCAGAAAACAAAGGAGATATTAGCAAAAACACAGATTCTGGAGAAGCATAAAGGTTTGTGAATTTTATCGGGTGCTTTCACATTCTTATCATATTTTACTTTGAAATTCCAGGCAGCCTCTTTTAGGAGTTCACTTCATGCCCATAGAAAGGAAGAAAATCAGAAAGGGGGGAATTTGCTAAATCTCTCCAAGATTTCTCTTCAGCCTGTACAAATGCTACTGTGTTATTAATCAGGGGACAATATTTCCCTTTCTAAGTGTCTCATTTATCATTAGGCAGTACATTTTCATCTCTTTTGAAATTTATTGATGGAGGAAATAAAACCTCAAATACTTTGTGATCACTTCTTCAGCCTCCTGGAGGAGACTGAGTAAAAGGTCAAAAGTCACAGAGCTGGAAAGCAACTATGTGAAAACTCTTTAGACTTCTATTGACTTAATTTTTGAAAAATTACAGGAATTATATGTATGGATCCCCTGAGATTCCTAAGGCATTTTCTAGTGGAACAGAATTTTCTGGTAATAGAATCAGGTAACAGATTGGTTTCTAGGTCATATAGCTGACTGAGTTATTAAATATTTAATTTATTAGTAAGGCTCTGTAGTCATACATCGCAACACACTTTTTAGTTTATTACCAACATGCCATCTTAGAAGAGGGAAAATAACACTGGCAAACAGAGTCTAATATCTCTTCCTCAATAGCAGTCATTATAATAAAGTACTCTCTATAAAAGAAATAGAGGTAGCACATTCCAAATAGGTAAGGTCTTGGGTATTTTGAGGATATAATCAATGTAGAAAATGAATCTTTTCTTTAACAGCTAGGAAGGAATAATGACTAAGTACAAATCAACAAGCCCTCCCTGGTACTGCACAGTATTGGGATGAAATAAGTATAGCCCACCAAGTTAGCCTAATATCTTAGTTTTTTTTCTTGTAAGAAGTACCAGATCTACATTCTTAAAATGTACTCATTTTTTTTGCCAAGGTATGGCTTTCTGTGGCATATAACTAGTCTAGAGACAAGTAGATATGAAAAGTCAAGGCTTGAAATATGCGACTTCTCATGAAGTTTAAATATTTTATTTTTTTGAAATATATTTGTATAGATTTCAGAGAGGAAGGGAGAAGGTCAGAGAGATAGAAATATCAATGATGAGAGAGAATCATTAATTGGCTGCCTCCTGCATGGCCCCTACTGGGAATAAAGCCCACAACCCAGGCATGTGCCCTCAACCAAAATCAAACTCAGGACCTTTCAGCCTGCAGGCTGATGCTCTGTCCACTGAACCAAACAAGCGAGGGTGAAGTTTTTAAGTATTTTAAAACTAAATATTTTATTGTGACCATTCTACAACTCTGTAATGTTTCTGGAATAATTTTGATCTCTCACTTGAACATACATAACAACGCAGATAGATAGACCCATATGTACACATAAAGACAGACAGTTCCCATCCTCACTAAATTGACCAGCTATTGGGAGTAGATAGGCAGAATAGCATTAGGATTAAATAAACAATCTATAGCTAGGAAGCCTGATTTCAAATACCAGTCTTCATTTCCTAGCTATGGACATTACTCAAGTCACTTAATCTCTAGGTGCCTTGAGTACCTTTAAAATGGGGAGAATAATCCTAGCTGGTTTGGGCTACTGACTGAAGAGTCCCAGGTTTGATTCCACTCAAGGGCACATGCTCTGCTTGTGGTCTCCTTCCCCAGTAGGGCGTGTGCAGGGGGCAGCCAATCAATGACTCTCTCTCATCATTGATGTTTCTATCTCTTTCTCCCTCTCTCTGCTTCTCAGAGATCAATAAAATATATTTTAAAAATGGGGAGAATACAAGTAATTATCTGGGTAACATTACAGTTGAATGATTTCACTTATTTAATGTTTCTAAGACAGTTGAGAAAGTTTGAGGAGTATAACTGTTATTATCAGCAAATACTCTTAGGTGAGAGAGATGTGAAGCAAATAATTATTGGTAACATCATGCATTAATTAGCAGTGAGTTATGTTATATTTACTTACTTTTTTTTACAAACGTGCTTTATCTTTGGAATTATGGTTTATAAAATTTAAAAAAGATTAAAATAATACAAGATGTAATTATGGGAACCCTTCTTGTCAGCCTTTTTGAAGCTGAAATGGAACTGTGGTCAATAGCCTTGAGCTCTGTAACTTTTTAGAAGTTTTCCAGGTCAAGAAACTGAGTACATATCATATAGATCTGATTCCCTAGTGCCTTTTATATGAAACACAGAAAGGAATAGAGCAGAGGAGAGAAGAAACCTGTTTGAATTTCTTTGGAGTGTGAGAAAACTTGAGAAACTGGGGGAAAATGTACTCCAGCTTCCCATATCGATAGTTTATACACATCTGGTTTTGCCGTATTTTTATATGATTGTTAGTCGTGGGTTTGACCCAATAAGCTCCCAGAGACATTCAACAGCTTTGTGTGATCGGATGCTGTAGCTCCTTGCTTGGGATGTAGGGACTAACTTCTAAGTGAGCAGGGAAGTTTGCAAGTGTTCCTTAGCACCCAGACACAAAACAAGGACAGTGGGAGCATTTCAATATGTGTGTGTGTGTGTGTGTGTGTGTGTGGTATGTTTGTTTGGGGCAGGAGTGGGGATAGTTAAATGGATCTTATCTGCACAGTGGTCTACAATCCTTAGGCTAAGCAGCAATACAAACTTGTAGTTAAGAAGGACCTGTAGGAGAAAATTAGGAGATTCACTGAGGAACAGAACAGATACAGGAATACATGCTTAGAAACGTCGGTGTTCCCAATCACGTATCACATTGGCCTGCTCATGATTTTCCCCTCTACAATACAAGTGCCTATGTCTGCGGGCTATGCTTCACATTGCACTTAGTAGCACATCTTATTTCCCAAGTAACATCGACAAGCACTCACCATTCGTTTAATGTTTCATGCAGGAAGTAGTGTGAGAGAAGCGAATGAGAATATAAGCCAATGAGAAGACATGAGGAAGAAAGACAGAAGAGGTTGTTCAAATCATGGTTTTGGGTTAGAGTTGATGGCCTTTGAGGCCACTATGGTAGCCTGGATTTGGAAATTCTGAGCAGAGTCTAATGGAACATAATGATTGTTTCTCAGAGGCTCTTATTCTTCTCAGATGTCTCTCCATGTCAGCAACTGCACAGTTGAAAGTAGATGTAGCTCATTATCATTATTATCATTATTATAGAAATCTATTAAAGGCACTTTCTGGGTGATTGGTGATTATTCCATCAACAAAATTTTCCCCACCTGTCTGGGTTACTTGCTTGTTTCTTAATGTTGGCGTAAATTTCTCTGTGGGCCATGTACGTAACATTTCTCTTAACCTGTGTCATCAGATTAAATCTTGTTACATTTTGGGAGAGAATGGGGAATAAGGAGCTATACTAAAAATTTTATTAATTTTATAGTCCTAGTTTATATTTTGGTGATTGAAATCTAACTTTCATCTTTTTTAGTATTGAAATAGCCTATGAACTGAAATACTATTTTTTTTTCTTTTGTGAGAAATTCTTATATACACATCCTAATGGTTCTGGGGTGGAGGTGGGGACGGTATAAATTGCAAAAAGAATCTGGAAGATTTTTTGAGAAAAAAAGAAAACAAGAGGACACACCATTCTTTAAAATGGTCATTCTCAACCAGAACGATTTGTACCCTCAGGGCAAAACTATCAATGTTTGGAACCATTCTCAGTTGTTATAACTGGAAAAGTGCTACTGGCATCTAGTGAGTAGAGGCTAGTGATGCTACCAAACATGGTACAATGTGTAAAACAGATCCCCAAACAAAGGGTGACCCAGTAGAGAATGCCAATACTACTGCGGTTGAGAAACTTGGCTGTCATGCAAAGTTAAGAAAACCTGATGGAGTAGTTTAGAGTCCCTTTGACCTATAATAAACCCCGTAAATAGCAATAAATGGAGTTTCTGCTAATCTGGGCCTATCAGGCTTTTTGAGCATTCTCCTCTGGATTCACTTGGCAAGACACCAGACTTTAAATCTAGACATCCAATTAATTGTAAAGCATATCACCTCAGATCATATACCAGTATCTGGAACATCATAGGGCTGTCGCCTGTTGGGATGATCGAGAAAACCCATGTATGGTAATCTATCTGCCACCCTTCCTGTCTCTTTTAATCTGTAAAGTTCACTGCTGAGATTATATCAGAACAAATATATTCAATAATCCTATCTGATATATATATCATGAAATATTTGTTAGAATCAATGCACTCTATATTGACAAATACCATTAAAGCAAAATATTATCACTGTGAACAGAAAGCATGCAGAGAATTTAATGCAAATGAAATTTGTGTGCACATACACACATACACATGCACATACTTACACCCACACACATACTTAGCAATGCTCTCAGAGAGAGAAAAATTTATTCTCTTTACCTGATGAACATTTTACAAACTGATTGACATCGTGTGTGTGTGTGTGTGTGTGTGTGTGTGTGTGTGTGTAGCTCAATATTCAGCAGATTGAATATTCATTTTGTTTCCCTGACAATCACTTAAGCATTGTCTAAGTATGTCATGGCTATGAATGATTGTACAATGCACATTCATCCTATAGTTAAAAGAATGAACATCCACAAGCCAAAATCAATGGATTAATTTGACCAGGGAGAGAATTAGTCTCTGCTGGGGAAAGCATTAACCACTCAGCAATGTTCTGGGATAGTTGAAGCTGATTTTAAAATGGAAAAATAAATTAAGAGAGTAGAAAGAAACAATGGAACCAATCTAATGTTCATAATTGATTTGGCAAATGCAACCATAAATTTGTCACTAGCCACTCTGTCTTTCTTTAAATTCTATTTCATAATCCTGCTGTAGAAAAACTGCAGCACAGGTGAAATTTAGTGCATTGGTATGTTTAACACAAGTATAAAGAGATTTAGCATGTTGAAATCTGCTAACAACTTTTAGCATTTCTTATCACTGTCAAACACATATTGTCTACAGTTTGAAAAATTGGCTGGGTAATTTCATGTCATAACAAGTATTTCATGAGAGAAGATAAAGACAATAAGCAAGTCTCAGTCTTTGATCATACACCTGATCTCTAGAACTCATAGAATGATGCTGTGTGTGGGGAAGGCTGCTCTCTGAGCTTGAAAATTCAAGCCTGTCCCCATTTGCTGATGACAAAGCCATCTCTGTGGCACTGATGACTCTTTCTTGATGCTGATGCTACTGTTATATCATTGTCCAAGCATAATATTGAATCTAGTTGCTCTTCAGAAATTCAGCCACTGGTCATTGGGACACTGGATGAAGATACCACTGGCTTGAAAAACATATAATTAGAAATCATTCACTATGCAAATGAACAGCTCTTAATTGTTATGCTACAATTTTAGATAACAAATTCCTGAAAGCTCCAAAATATATCCATTTGGAAAAATGGATCTCAGCTATTGTGTGCTCTTAGACTTGTGATGTTAATAATGGGGAATTTTCTAGGAATATCTCTGCACTATAGTGTGGATGGGAATGTAGAGACGATGGCTACAGAAACAGAAAATCTTGGATCAAAATTAGATTAAGGGAAGGAGTGTGAAGCAAAACTTCATTGATTTCTTCTTGCTTATAAAAATACTAGGGGCCCAGTGCACAAAAATTTGTGCACTCGGGGGGGTCTCTCCACCCGGCCTGTGCCCTCTCGCAGTCTGAGATCCCTCAGGGGATGTCCACCTGCTGGCGTGTCTGGTCAGCCTGGGTGAGGGGCTGATGGCTGTTTGCAGACTGGCAAAGCCCCCCAATGGGGACCCCCACCCCATGGGGGTGTGGCCAGCCTGGGTGAGGGGCTGAGGGCCATTTGCAAGCTGCCCACAGTCACTTCAGTGGGGACCCCCACCCTACTGGGGTGCCTGGCCAGCCTGAGTGAGGGGCTGAGGGCTGTTTTCAGGCTTCCCACAGCTCCCATTGACCCAATGTCCCAGTGAGGCTGGCTGCAATCAGGTTTCTGGGGTTTATTTATCTTCTATAATTGAAACTTTGTTGCTTTAAGCAGAGGCCTATGCAGGCAACAAAGCCTCCTGTTTGCTTCAGCTCTGTGACTTCTATAATTGAAACACTGTTGCCTTAAGCAGAGGCCCAGCCAGCCTAGGCAGGCAGTTTCCTCCATTGCAAATGTAAGTCTCTTGTTTGCTCTAGTTCCGTGGCTGCCAGACGCCATCTTGGCTGGGTTAATTTACATATAGCTGCTCTGATTGGCCAGTGGGTGTGGTTTGGCTGGTGGGCATGGCTTAGGTGTCTCTTAGTGATAGTTAATTTGCATATTACTCTTTTATTAGATTAGCTTTAATAATAAAAGCATAGTATATTAATTAGACCAGACAGCTGAATGACCTTCTGGATGTTATTCTGGACATCCTTCTGGTTGAAGCCACCATAACAGAGGATGAGGCAGAGGGGGGTAGGGGTGATCAGGCATGCAGGCAGAGTGGTTGTGGTGATCATACAGGCAGGCAGAGTGGTTAGGGGTGATCAGGCAGGCAGGCAGAGTGGTTAGGAGCAATCAGGAAGACAGGCAGAGGGGTTAGGGGTGTTCAGGCAGGCAAGAAGAGTAGTTAGGGGCGATCAGGCAGGCAAGCAGACAAGCAGTATGGAGCCAGTGCTCCTGGATTGTGAGAGGGATGTCCAACTGCCAGTTTAGGCCTGATCTGCTGTGAATCAGGCCTAAACTGGCAGTCGGACATCCCCCAAGGGGTCATGTATTGCAAGAGTGTGCAGGTCGAGCTGAGGGACCCCCCCCCCCCTCAAACCCCATGCATGAATTTTTTGCACCGGGCCTCTAGTATTACATATAATTACAGCTAAAATGTATTGGTAAATACTAGAAATTATACCTGCTGCTATCTATTTGATTTTATTTGATCTTGCCCTGTGACATAGATGCTATTATTATCCTTGCTGTATAATTTAAGAAATGAATTCAGGCAGATGAGGTAGTATAGCAGAGCCAGACTCAAGCTCATGGCTGATGGATCCAACACTAAATCTATTCTCAGTATATCAGTACTATTCTATCAGGAAACCATCTGGCAGGAATACTAAGTGTGTCCTAAAATTAGACTTCTCCACCCATTGAGGAAATAGACTTTCTGTGCTTGATCTTTTCTTTCAGCTCTCACATTTTGATATCTCTAGAGTCAGACCATCTCAATTGATATAGCCTCAACCTTTCTCATTTTTTTTTATTTTTGTAAAATGTTTGTCACAAGGGATTGTTTTAATCAAATTAGAAATCCACTCCTGACAGGTTTATTATATTTTTCTATAAATAGTATGACCCTGGATAATTCATTACCTACTAGATTTCCATTGGGCATCTTTTAATAAATTCTGGAAATTTCCAGGCAAAAGTAAACTACAAGTGCTAAATCCTCCCAAATTAACTGAATCTTACACACACACACACACACACACACACACACACACCCCACACGCACACTATTACCATACTCTTTTGTGTATTTGTGTATAATTTTGTTCATTAATTAGATGTGTTTCCAAAAATTGGCAGCATAATATATATAAATAAAGATGTTTAATTATACCATCTTTCCAATAATACTTCAGTATAAACACTTTCAGCACTCTGCTTGAAGTTATTCTCAGAAGCAGAGGTAGGTTTCCACAGACATGGGTTTCTCATACATGCACACATGACAACAGATGTGTATTTCTGTCATTTATGTTGTTGCCTGAAAAGTTTTTCTTCTGAATCTGAGATGGAAATCTAAGAGAACACTGATTGATTATTTTTACTTGGGGAAAAAGAAATTGTCATCTCAAGGAGAATGACATTAACAATCAAACACTGATTAAAAAAGAGAAAACTTTTTTCATCTGTTCAGGGAGTTTCCATTAGAGTTTTCAAGCCCTATCTATCTAGCTCAAGTCATTCTGAACATATGTCAACAAGATTAAGACTCAGGGACATTTAGAAAATTGAAAAACTACAGGAGTGAATTATGTCAAGTGGCAGTAAATAAGGTTATCCAAATACATAGTCCCTAAGATGTTTTCAGCATTTAGAGCTGACATTTGACAATCGCTTGAAAAATTCAACCAGAGCAAGGAGGATGTAATTGAAGTTTCTTGAGCTTGAGAATCAGACTGACCTGTGTAAATTCCAGCTCTTCCACTGAGCAGCATTAGACTTTGATTGATTTCATTAACTCAAAAAATGTTACATGCTTTGAGTTGACTCTGACTCCTAGAACGTGCTGAATGAGTGATGTCCACATATTCTGTCCTCAACAGCCCTGCTCCTCTCCAGTAGATGTACACCTCTGGTTTCTTTCATAGAGTCAATCCATCTCATATTTGGTCTTCCTCATTTCCTGCTGCCTTCTAGTTTCTCAACAGTGTTGTCTTTTCCAAAGAACCTGCCTTCTCATGATGGGCCCGAGGTAATTTGAAATCCTGTTAGTATCTCATCTACTTGTGGCAATTCTTTCTACTCAAACTTTCAGTACAGCTTTCACTTCATTTTCTAGAAATACAGGTTTTTCCTCTTAGTAATCTTCTTTGAAGATATCAGTCCTCACAGAACTGTCTCTTTATAACACTGAGACAAGAATACTTACCTTATAGGAGCATTGTAACAATTAAATGATGACTATACAATTACTCATCCATTTTCCTACTAGTACTTCTGGGAGGTTGCAAGGAAGGTTAGGCACTCCAAAGGCAATTTGAATTAGCGATTACTTGCTACTATTATCCCTTCTACCATTTCTTTCTTTCTTTTTTTAAATTCTCATTCTCTCCTAGTATTCCTCACTTTTATTTTTAGGGCATCAGATGTGGCAAAGTCTCAGTATAATACTTTAGGCTCTGTGAAATAAAAAATATTATATAATTGCAGTAAACAAATATGTGGTGATAATACCAAAGTGATTTTTTAGCAGAGGGGATTTATGAGCTACTCTAAATTGGAAAGCCCACATATATTCTAATGGGGGTGTTTCCTTGGGTTATTCATTCTGGGAAACCCTTAAGTTCCATCTGAGTTAATTAAATTCTTCTATATTATCATGCCATATATATCTGTGTCTAGTGATTCACAGATTCAATTTTCAATTAAGAAAAAATGCACTTTATTATCCTGCAATATCTGAGGTATCTTGTAGATCATTATTTGCATACTCTTTGTTTCAAAATATAATCTAATCTAATAAAAGAGTAATATGCAAATTAACCATCACTCCGAGACACCGAAGCCACACCCACCAGGAAAGCCACACCCCAGTCAATCAGAGCAGCTATATGCAAATTAACCCAGCCAACATGGCAGCCAGCAGACAGAGACCTAGAGCAAATAGGAGGCTTTCGTTAGGCTGGCTGGGCCTCCACTCAAGGCAAGAATGTTTTAATTATAGGAGCCACAAAGCTGAAGCAAACAGGAGGCTTCATTGCCTGCCTAGGCCTCCACTCAAGGCAACAAAGTTTCAATTATAGAAGATAAATAAACCCCAGACACTTGATTCCAGCCAGCCTCGCTGGGACATTGGGTCAATGGGAGCCGTGGGCAGCCTGAAAACAGCCCTCCACTCCTCACCCAGGCTGGCCAGGTACCCCAGTAGGGACCTTAACCCTGAAGGGACTATGGGCAGCTTGCAAATGGCCCTCAGCCCCTCACCCAGGCTGGCCACACTCCCATGGGATGAGGGTTCCCACTGGGGGGCTTTGCCAGTCTGCAAACAGCCATCCGTCCCTCACCCAGGTGGACATCCCCTGAGAGGTCCCAGACTGCAAGAGGGCACAGGCTGGGCTGAGGAACCTCCCCCCCATCCCGAGTGCACAAATTTTTGTGCACCGGACCCCTAATCTATATATATAAAACCCTAATATGCAAATAGACCAAACAACAGAAAACCAAACAACCAGTTGCTATGATGTTCACTGACCACCAGGGGGCTTATGTAGAACATGGTGGGTATTGGCCATGGTGGGATGGTGGGACAGGTGAGTGGGGGCACCAGAACAAGGCAGGGTACTGGTTGCTGTTATCATGGCAAGACTCTGGTGGTTCCTGAAAATTCTTTGCTTCTGTGTGCCATGGTCCCACCCAGTACTTGCACCTGCTGCTGGTGCTGGCCCTGCTCACACTCGTTACTGGCACCAGAGCTGCCACTCAAACCTGCTGCTGCCAATGGCCCCAATCACTCTGCGGATGTGAGCAGGGCCGGTGCTGTCAGTGCATGGGAGTGGCAGCAGGGCTGCCAGTAGACAGGAGGCTCAGAGGATGGGCTCTGCCCCTGTGTCCACTGCAGCCTCATGGCCCACAGTTCCTTTCAAGGTGTACTGGTCTCTTAGTTCTATATAAAATGGCGAGTTTTAAAAACAAAAGCATATCAAATTGGCCTTTTTTCATTCTTATTATCTCTCTCAGCTTTCCTGACTTTTATTTTTATATTACTTTATACATACTGATGTACAATGCACCTACAATAAAACCACCTAATAATAGTAAAATGATGGAAGTTTGTTTCTGGTCCGAGTTTGAATGAGTCATTTCTCCTAATAAAATATCCAATTTGCCCTAACCGGTTTGGCTCAGTGGATAGAGCATTGGCCTGCAGACAGAAGGGCCTTGGGTTCAATTCCAGTCAAGGGCATGTACCTTGGTTTCAGTCTCTTTCCCAGGCAGGGCCCTGGTAGGGGCTCATGCAGGAGGCAACCAATCACTGTGTTTCTCTCACATGGATATTTCTCTTTGTCTTTCCCTCTCTCTTCCACTCTCTCTAAAAATCAATGGAAAAATATCCTCAGGTGAGGATTAAATAAAATAAAATAAAGTACCCCAATTTTCATACCTGGCTGGGTAGCTCAGTCGGGTAGAGCACTGTCTGATAAGCCAAAGTTGCATATACAGTCTCTCTTTTCTCACAGTAACTTTGTAAATGGTGGTTCGAATAATTGTACTTGTCCATTTTGGATGCTGACCTTCAAATCTTCACTTGGACTGGCTTGCTGTTGGCAATATTTTGCTTTCTCAAGAATCTTTGGAGGCCATGTTAATCTCCACAGAGATTTCCTTTTGCCCTAAACCCCATCTCACTTTGCCTCCAGTACTTGGTGCTCATTACAGCATGATTGACTTAAGGATGAAAGACGGCAGCTCGTAAAGGTATTTTTTATCTCCTTATAAACTTCCTCAACCTTAATCTGGTTTTATATATATAGTAAAATTCCCATTGAGAAAAGTGGCCTACAAATGATCTGATTCTACCTGAGTGTTGCTTTTCCCAATTAGACACATTTTTCATCTATAAAAATGGGTGAAAAGAGGCTCAGGTAAGATGTATTATCAGCCTATCTGTTCTTGATCCAGGGGTAGTTCCTTGGGGCCTTTCAAAATGTGACATCTCTCTGAAAGAAGAAATTATGTCAAGTTCAAGCGCCCTGGTTTTATTGAGCTCACGGCACCTGTAAGTACACTATAAAAGTGTTATGGGCTGATGGGTCCACTACAAAAGCTATTATCTGGGCCAGAAGCTGGACATTCAGGTTATGCTAGGAGGAATGAAAGCTTTGAAAACCCTTTTCCTGATCTCCCTTCCCAAAGCTCCAAGTTTTCATGCAGAACAGGAGAAGCTAAACACCATGTGGAAGAAAGAATTCACGTGGAGCCTAATGCCATTGCTGGCAATTTTATGGCTGGTGATACCCCTGTGTATGTGAGGGGCTAGTCAAGGAATGCCCACTTACAAAATCCCAATACCTACATTAACATATCATTTACATAACGATATTAACATACTAAAAACAATCTGTGAACTGGGCCAGATGGGAGGCAACCTGAATCGATCTTAGAGAATTCTGCAGATTGTCCCCATAAATTAATGTGCGCATTGAATCAGCTTGAGACTGTTACTTGTGCCACCGAGTCTCATGTATTTATTTGGCTTTGGGTCAATTGTGTCTGTACTTAGACATATTCTGAAGTTCAAGGATGAGGTACTGATTTGAGCCTCTTCCCATTTCTTGAGGGACCCAGGGTTCTTCAATGTTTATTTTGCATTGTTATTTATATGTTCACTTGTTTCACAATCATTCTGGCCCTGCTTTTCAATTTCTTAGCTTATGATTGAGAGAAGAGGAGAGCTACAGTTGTATTTTTTCTCTTCCTTGAGCTATACTTTGAGTGCTAACTTCTGGTTGGGAATGAAAGGAGAAAAAAAAAGAATGGGCCATTTATTATTTAGTAAGCCGAAGGTATACAGTGGAGAATTCAGAGCTGCAGGAGGATTTTTGAAAAGGGAGATAAATCAGAGATGCCAGCAGGCACATTAAACATGGGAGAAGTTACTGGGACCCCCAGAAAGCGATGTGATAGAGACATTTCAGGGCCCAGAGGAGAGCACTCTGTGAAACCCAGATAAGAGCAGTGCGTCATGGATCCCACACGCACCCCACCTCTGCGTCTCTCTAATTTACTTTGAATCCTGGGGGTGGGTTAGTCATCAAGAACTCATGAGAGAATTAGTAGGGGACATTTTTTTTTTCTTTTCCTGTGTACCAAAAGTCTATAAATTATCTCATGCATGTGTCAAAAAAGAAAGAAAAAAAGAGCCTTTCATTTTGTATCCCTGTTTTCCCCGTTTTAAATATGTAGAAACTAGGTTAATTTAATGGCCAAGCTCTCGCCTTGTTAGCAACACAGATGGGATTGTAATCCAGGTGGAGCACTATTTTATCCGAGGCCCAAGAATGGCAACAATCAACACTATTCCTTCCTTCCTAAAACCCAGAACATAGCCTGCCGGGGTGCGGGCTCATCTGAGAAAACCTATAGGTTCAATCACACTGCCAGCCTCTGTATTTGACTCATGCCCACTTCTTAGCCCCTCAGCAGAACCTTGTTATATGTGGTTGGGACATTTAGGAAGGAGAAGAATTAATCTCTAAACATGCAGGTGAGGGACTGTTAGTTTATCTGCTGTAATTGTAAGAAATATTAATCATGCTCTGTTCACCGTGATGGTTTTGTTCTGATTTTTAAAAGTACATTCTAACCTGGCTGGGAGTTGCATGAGGAACCTGGGAGCTCACCTGGAAATGAGGCTCGCCCGCTTCATCCAGGAGCTGCCTATTATCATGGAAAGATTAACAACCTTGTTGCAGAAACCAAAGCTGCCAGCCCTTTGAAGACTGCAGCCCTGTGAAGACCCCAGTCTTTGCAGACCTGCAGGCCTTTGCAAAATCTCCAGCCTGCATTACCTGTAAACTGCCCATTTGGCATACCCTTTGCCTACTTTGCATGTCATCTTTGTCCTTAAGCAGCTGGTTTATGGGGGGTGGGGGGCAGAGCAGATTTTTGCGGATGACCTGCTGCTCTCCCATACTGCTGGCAGTATTGGAATAAGTGCTCACTTATGATTCAACCCTCTTTCTGCTTAATTGGCTCAAGTAGTGACAGTCAGCATGGACCCATTGATTGTCTGATTACAATTTTACAGTAGGACAAGAGGAAATAAAAAGGTCTTTGCAGCAAGAATTACTGGCTTATAGAGTTGTGGAGACAGAGGTCACCCCTAGTGCAATGTTTTAACTCAGGGTCATTATATTTTGCTGGAATCAAAGAATACCAAATGGCAATTTATAATTGCATCAATGAGCATTTATAATTTATGCCTCTATTTATAGCGAGTTATCACAAGGCTAAAATATCCAATCTGATCTTATAGCTGACATGTTGAAAAATCAAAACACATCAGCTCTTGCCATGAATAATCTGTTTAAACAGTCACACAAATCACCTTTGATTGGTATGGCTGGTATTAATTTAGGCATCACACTTCTGTCAGTGTTTAACTGTACAGACAGTTAGAGAAGCATCCAGCATGTCTCTTTAAATAAAATGAGGGATTCAGATAAATCTTGAGCATTAAACTAAATTAACTGAATCTACAATACATTTCTGATCCGTTGATCCCCAGCTCACAAATTGTTTGGAATATCCTAAACTTGTAATTATCTCCTTAAGGCTAGGAGCCCTGTGAATAGGAAACAGGAAACATAAGTTTCTCACAACCTAAAATTTATCTAAACTACTTGCTGTATATACTCTGATTAATAGCAATAGCTAGCATTTTAAAGCACTTATTCCATGATAATTGATCCATTATTATTACATTGACCACAGGAGGTATTTGTTGAGGACCTACTATGTACCATGCTCTACTTGGGGATAAAAATTAATTACTGTGTCTTAAACAGTATTCCAGGATGAGAACAACTTGCTGAGTGCTCCCAAAATGTCTGTAGCTGAGTACCTCAGGCTAGGCTAGAAGAATAGATTAACTCTTGGACCCCAAGAACATAGCCATCAGGATTGCAAAGGAGTTATCAACAAGTAACCCACCACAGCCTGGAGGCACTTGATTAAAATAAAGGCATGTATAAAGGGTTGTCACAACAGAGAACAAAGCCTCAGAAAACATGGAACCTTGCTAGGGAGATAAAAGGAAGTCAAGATGAGAAAGCTAAAAAGGCTAACTCCACTGTAACCCTGATATTTGTTGGGGCTAGCAATCTGAATCTGTGCCAGCAAGCCCAGTGTACATTCTTGATAACCTATTATTAAGTCACTGCCTCTTTTCCGGAAACTGGTCTTTCAAGACCTGTTACTTATATACAAAGGCCATAAACTATGAACAGTGAACAGCCCCTGGGGGGCGGGAGGAGGGGAGGTGCAGGGAGGAAAGTTAGTAGCACTGGCACCGGGCCAGACCATTTAGATATGGTGTCAAGAACTCCAACACCTAGGACCTTTTTGTGCAAAGCCCAAGAAAGGATTGGAAGCCTAATCCATATTTGAAGGACAAAGACACCAGAAAGATATAAAAGAGAAGCTCCCTGCATGTTACTTTGCTCAGACTTGGGAAATTATCCCACTGAGTCTGCCAGCAGCATTAATAAACTGTGTAACTCCTTTTCTCAAAAGCATCACTTGGCTTTTCCTCTGGTCTTCTGCAACAAGAAAAAAAAAATAGTGCAAAAGAAGGGACTAATCCAGTGTCAGACTATGGCAGCCCTCATAATTCTTATGCATAAACAGTTTAATAGGGTGAGAATATCCCAGAGATAAATAAAAACTTAAAATGTATAAATAATAAGGATATTTTACCACCTTCCATACAATATCCTATTTATAATGCTGGTCTTAAACCAAAACCTTTCATTATAAATAATTTTAGATTGAGGTAGTTAATTCAACAATACTTTGCTTTCAAATATATAAATTAGAAGAACAGACTGTCTTAAGAGACATTGAAGATTTATGAGAAAACTGAAATGAATGTTGAGACATTAATAACACACTTTGCTGTGAATTCTACTTTAAATCTTTCAGCTCTGATATTCTTTTGAATGAACAATTTAACAGGCAACATCAAAGCCAGGAAAAAAAAACAACTGTAATAATTCTTTGGAGAAAAAGAAGAGAGCAATGGTAAAGAATAGCAGAGTATTTAACTTCGAAATATGTGAGCACTTTCTCTGGATCTCCAGCAATAACAAACAAGACCCAAAGAGGAACATCACAACAAAGCGAAAAGAGAATTGTGATGCCGATTATTATGACAGGATGCGATGGCCCTTTAATGAACTCTACACTGTACCTGTCACAAAGGATTGGAATTACATGGGCTCAGGGCTAGGCCTTCTGTCCCCAAACAAAAGCTTCCTGAACAAGGGACTTCATGGGGTTTGATTAGGGATTCTGTGGGCAAATTACAAGGAAACTAAAGTGGCATGTTAATTCTGTACAGATACATGACAGTAGGATCCAGATTTACAGGTGAGTCTGAGGAAGGTGTAGATCAGAGACCTAATGCAGATTTGTATTTTAAATTGTCCTGAAAAAGGCAAGACTATGAAGACTAGGTAGGGAGTCAAGGTGGGGTAAAATGAAGAGACAAAGGAGATAAAAATGGAAGTGAGAAAAAATATTCTTATGTAGGTTGGGCTGTGAGTATGCACACTATGTATGGAATGACTGCAATGAGATCGATCAGTACCCCATTGCTTCAGGCTCCTGAAAGTTTTGAGGACATAAAGACCTCAAGGTACAAATGTTAGAAAACTAAGTCATTCTTTCCCCAGTCACTACCCACTCTGCTAGAGGAAGAACCCAGCTCTTGTTTATATACAAATAATGAATCTTCCTGGCAGAATAACCTTTTTTCCCTAAGGGAACAGGTTAGGCCATTGACCTTCAGTTAAGAGTTACCTTTCCGGGCTAGGATAAATGAATCATGTAGAGAGATTGCTAGGAGCTGAAGAGTTGGTGAAGTAAGAGATAATTTTCCTTCTGAGATTTTGTGTTGGTTTTTCTCCATCATCAATGCTTTCCTAAACAGTTTGTGGACAGCTGACTTTAGCACCTGTTCAGTCTTTCTCTGATATTCTCAGATAAAATAACCCACTAGACCAACTCACAAGAGGACCTTCTTGATCCATTCTTTCACCTCAAACAACCCAAAAGATACTCCGTGGGTCATGGCCCACTCTCTTGACTTTGTAACCAGGCAATACGCAGCAGGGGGAGAATAAAAGCAACACAGAGAAAGAAGAGACAGAGGAGGAAGGAGTGGGAATGTAGAGGTAAGTAACAGTTTATTAGAATTTGGCAATCTTTTATGTTCTCCAAGGGGTTTTACTATTACCCAAAGCTGGGGGAGTATACTGTATGAAAAAACTATGATTTTGAAAAAATGTGATTTTTATTCCTCTCCTCCTCCTCCTCTTCCTCCTCCTCCTCCTCCTCCTCCTTCTTCTCACATCAATCTCCATAGTCTCAGTGGTAACTTTAAGCCTTTACCAATTACCCAACTCTTGACCTTAAGAGATTTAGTATGCATGTGTGTTTGAATCAATTTTTTGGAGATCTAGAATAACGTGATAAAAATGCACAAAATTCACTATTATTTTTTAAGAAAACAACCTCATATTCTTCATCACTGATACTTTTTAAGGTCAAAATCCATATAGTCAGAGAATCCTTTTATTTAATTACAATATCTTATACTCAAAGACAGCCCTCCTCAGCATAGATATTTGGTGATTATCCTTTGCCCTCGCTTATTTGAAATTACCAATATGAACTGAGAGTGTAACCCTTGGCCCCTATTTTGTGACATCTTATACTTCAGAAAACCGCTCAGATACTCAGTTTCTTCTGGCAGCTTCATAATATATTCTGGATACCAGGTTTTGTACTAGATACATTCTTTCATATATATCACCTTTTCTAACTAGATAGCATAGAGGGGTAAGAATTGGAATTTGACATCAAAGCCAAGACAATCTTAACATATATCCAGTTGCGCATCTCATCAAAGACCCATTTGGGGGTTTCAATAGGTCACATAGGCACATAACCTTGGATATAGCACTTATGTATTCTGAGGATATGTTTTCTAAAAATTGGATTCCTTGAAGTTTACAATTGCTTAAGAATTCTCTGCTATGCTTACACAAACACAGCTTTCTGGGACCTGTGCATAGAGACATTCTTTCCACTTAACCTCAGATAGGCCCAGGAATGTCTCATATTTGGATGGAAGCTGTAGTAGACCACAGGAGGTTTATCTCGGTGCAGCAGCTGATGCAATGCTGTGAGCACACTCCAGCAGTTCAGATCTTTCTGGCAAACCAGGAAGATGGCAACGCCGCCTGAGCCCCACCTAGAGCCATGTACACAGTACCCCAACCTTTACGCTCATTGGCTCCCTAAGAAGATGTTCCATGATTGGCCACCTCTGCTATAAATACTGCTGTACTTCCTCAATAAAAGTAGACCTGCGTCACAGAACCTGGTCTCCAGAGTCGTGCATGCAAGCGTCCTAGCGCTAGGGGCTCCGTCGTCCTCACTCCTGGGAGACTCCCTGCTTCAGGAAGCAGTCTTTGTTCACACATTGTCTACGGGGTTGTCCTGAAGCACATCAGAGTCCATGTAGGAGTTTCTCATCCTACAGCACAAGATTTGTTCCTCCTTCTGCTCTGATTTTTTTCTTCTTGTTGTTGAGTAATACACTTCAAAGTCTTTAGTTTTTAAATCTCTGAATGATTTCATTGAGCATACTCACATTTATAATTTCCTTTTTCATTCTCTTTAGCATACCCTTTATTTCTAAAGAACTGTAATACTTCTGCTCCTCTCATACATAATGACCCTTCTACTTTTATATTTAAAATAAAGATTTGTTCATGGCTTTGCAACTATCATTATCCCTTCAGAAGGATTCTATTAATTACTCTAATTAAAAGAGCTTTCGATACGTAAGGGGTAGCGAGGGAGAGGAATTAGAGAAATTTCACAAAGATTAAAGTACAGATTTATGCCACAATATTCAAGAAAGTAAAGACTATTTAATGGAGAAATACGTTAGCAAAACTGGACATCTATTTTTCATATTACAGTGTGGTGATATTTACTAGGTGCTTATGTTTTTCTTTTAAGTGGTAAAAAGAATTGTTAAACTAAAAGCAAAAAAAAAATGTGTCATATAATATTACAGTCAATCTTTTACTTGCCTTTGGCACATAATTTTAAGAATCTGTATGCAAACATATTCCAGTAATCATAAGATCATTTATGGTTTGTTGAAGATGTAAAAAAAAAAGAATATAAGGTTCCCTATAGGGCCTTCTATTTGAATTATAATGCATCTTAATGTTCTGTATAATACAAGTATTAATAAGATGCAGATGTTTTTCTTATATTAATACATGAATAAATACAAATATATTGGGAAAACATTAACCTGGGCTTTATCATACTGTAAATTGAAAAGATACTTCAAATGTGGATGACATCTAAACCTTGCTAGGACTTTATTGGACTTTCTAGTTAGATTAATTCAATCCCATGTGCTATAAGGTTCTGATACCCTGTGATTTATAAAACAGATTAAATGATCAGGATGATTTATCATCCCTAACCATACTCTGAAAACATTTTAAATAGCTGTAATTTTAAAAGAGGTTTTATCTTCTAATCTCTATGTGACAGAGAATGTTCATAATGTTTTGATGACGAGATGGAGAAAAGATTTAACTTCAAAAAATGAATTCAGAAAATAGTGTAATTAAGCAAAACATATGCAAGGAAATAATATTACTGGCAATGATCCTAGACGTTAATTTTGAAGTTAAGGAAAAGTGAAGAAAGTAAAAAAGCTCTGAGATAACATGAAAATAAAACACAAAACTTTTGAAAAGAACTTAGATACTAATGAAATTTATAGCTCTGAGTAATAGAACCCTCTGGATTATTGTCATCATCTCCTTTTGATTTTTAAACAAAAATTTAAATAAAACTTCCTGTGTAAACCACCCCTCTCTCTTCCCCCCAGCCCCACAACTGTTGACAAGTTGGAGGGTCAGAAAGTAGTGAGTAGAATTCATGTTTCTGACAGAAAAACTTCATTCATGAGGACAGAGATTTGGGGATAATTCTTGACCCTACACAGAATGAAGTATAATTATCTGTGGCCAGACCAATGAGAAGCTGAGAATGAGAAGCAAGTGGCCTGGATGATGAATAGATAAGAGCCTGAAATGTCAGACAAGACAAATAATTTTTTAAAATTAAAATTAAGGATAAAATGTCAATACCAGTATGGGCAGGTTATACATATTTCTATATATTTCTGGTGGAAAATAATTTAATTTTTCTAGAAGACATCTTTTAAAAAAAAATTTGTATCAAGAGATCACTTATGACACTAATTTTTCTTTTGGAAAATATAATGCAAATAATTAAGATAAAATAATTAAGATGTATGTATAGATTAATTATCAAAAGGCTGCTCATAATAAGGAAAAATTGAAATAGCCTGAATTTCAAATAGGTTACATATATTTAGTAATTGTGGTGCCTTAATGCAATTATAGACCATTGACTGATTATAATGATGCCGTAGAAGTTTATTTTTTTTCCTTAGAAAGACATCTCGGTATCTTGGTAGGTGGAGATAAAAAGATGGGTTAGCAATATAATGAATATAGTACAATTGTGTATAAGGTGACCAGATTTTAACACTGGTCAAGTGGGACACCATTGACCCGAGGGGTTCTTTTTTTATTTTATTGTTATTACTTAAAATATTACAAAGAGTAGTACATACATCTCTTTCCAAAAATCGGGACTTTTTTAAAATGCCGTGGGATGTGGGACAAATTGTTAAAAATCGGGACTGTCCCGCCAAAAGCGGATGCCTGGTCACCTTAGTAAGTAAAACTAATAGGATGCATGAGAAAGTATTCAGAAGAATATAAGCCAATCTGTGAATTCCCATTTTTATTATATTTATAGTAAATACCATAAGCTAACAATGGTGTTCTTATTTATTTGTATATTATCTATTTCACCAATGAGAATATAGGCTCCATAAGTTCAGAGACTATGCTTGCTTGTGTCACCATTGTACTCAAGTGCCTGATATGGTAAGTAGTAAGGGTTCAATAAGATTTTGTTGTTGTTTTATGTAAATGCTCACTAGACCTTTGTGAGGGAGAAAACATCACAGCCAAGCCAAGGACCAGCTCCAGATGGCTTACCCAAGCCTAGATATGCAGGTCAACACTCAGGTGAAGGGAGATAGCAAGCACCTGAGTACTTGTTCCCAGACACCACACTATTAAAATCAAATTTAATGCTCAAATAGTATTATAAAAACAAGGGGGATTAAAAGCAGTTCACTAGTCATCTCAACAAATCAACAATATCATCATCTTTGTCATCAATGGTTATAAATATGTCATTTACCTATAAAATATCAATTTCTAAGCAAATTCACTGCATACATCAAAGGTGCTTCTGAATATTTAGTTTTACAGATAGCCCTCCAGTTAACATATTCTTTAAAGTATGTATTTCCCTTATTGACATTGTTTCTTAAGGAATTACAGAACAAAAAAATGGGGTTTCTGAACTAAAACCATACACTAGATTAGAGGGCATTCGGAGAACAGTAACCAGGAAGTCAGGGGGATTAACAGAAACAACCAACAATTTACATTAGAAATTACAATGGTAATATTGTAATTTATGCTACTGGCTACTGGCTATCTCTGTCAATCAATTTTTCACTAGTAATGGAACTGAAATGAAACCATTACAAACCTTAGTCTATGAGACTACGAGGAAACACCCAAAAGGGTATCAAATCACTTCAAATACACAGCACACTAAAGGAAGGGCCAGACTCTGACAGACAGGAATGGCAGTTCAGAGAGATATCTCAGCTGGAGGGGTTTCCTTCGGAGAACTCAAGAGTCCAACCCCTAAACTGGGTTTCCCCAGCAGAGATCACCAGAACCTAGGAAGGTACCCACATAATATATGGCTGTGAAAACAAGCAGAGTTGCTGTCAGCCAGGGAGAAAAAGCTGGGAATTCCCGCACCCTCTTACAGGGTCAATGCGCAAAATTCCCTGTCAAGGCACTCACCTTGTGCTTTGGCAGAGGGGGGCAGAATGGACAGAGCTGAGTGAACAGAAGCCAGGACGAGGAGCTCCTGGATTAGAAGTCAGAAGGCAGACACCCTGGTCTCCTGTGCTGAGAAATTCACTCACCCTGCAGAGGCCATCTTCCTCATGCAGGCATTAGTTACAAAGGCAGCTTTGCCTGGGGGGAAGACAGCTGACGTTCTTTACTCAACAGGTGCTGAGTTGCTCAAGCTCATTAAGGGACTGAGAATAACAATTAGCCTCCAGGCAGAAGCAATAGCCCTACCCTGTTGAAAAGCACTTTTGTCACACCTACAGACAATTGCCTGAGGGAAATTCAAGGCAAAAACCTATCAAGCCTGGCTGAGGGACCCCTCGGAGTGCGCAAATATTTTTGCACCAGGCCTTTAAATAATAACCTTGAATGTAAATGTATTAAATACTTCATATCAAAAGGCATAGGATAGCTGAATAAATATGAAAACATGACCCAACTATATGTTGTCTATAAGAGACCTACCTCAGACCAAAAGGCACACACAGGATGAGAATAAAGGGATGAAAAAAATTTTTTTCCATGCAAATGGAAAAGAAAAAAAAGACCTGGAGTAGCAATAATCATATCCAACAAAATAGACTTCAGAATGAAGGCCATCACAATAGACAACAAAGGTCACTACATAATACTAAAGGGATCAATACGACACAAGGATATAATCATGGTACATATATATGCACCCAATATGAGAGTATATATATATATATATATATATATATATATATACACACACATACTAGGGGCCCGGTGCACAAAAATTTGTGCACTCGGGGGGTGGGGGTCCCTCAGCCCGGCCTGTGCCCTCTTGCAGTCTGGGACACCTCGGGGGAGATGTTCAACTGCTTGCATGCCTGGCCAGCCTGAGTGAGGGGCTGAGGGCCGTTTTCAGGCTGCCCACAGGCCCTTCAGGGTTCGTAAACTGGGGGGTGGAAGGGCTGGTGAGTGCAGGCCTGGACGTTTGCCACCAGAGGGCCCACAATAGCACATGCCTGGTGGGCCCCCACCACTGAGGGGACACACCTGGGGCAGAGCTTGGTGGTGAGCCAGGGGCAGATGCTGGTGCAGGATCCCTCAGTGGGGCCCTGCTGCTGAGTGAACACACCCGGGTGGAGCCGGCAGCGGACTGGCTTCAGATTCTCCGCACTATGCAGCAGACGCTCCCGCATGCTCTGTGGAGGCCCCTGGGGCAGAGCCAGGCAGCAGACCCAGGACGGCTGCTCCTGGATGCCCCAAGGAGGCCCCAGGCCGGACCCCCCCACTGAGCTGACACACCTGGCACAGCTATGCCAGCTGCAGAGGCTCCCAGTGCAGAGCCGCCCTGCCAGCCTCCATCTTGGCTGGGTTAATTTGCATACAGCCGCTCTGATTGGCTGGTGGGCGTGGCCGTGAGCAGAGGCTCAGCCAGTCTAGGCAGGCAGTTGCAACAGAAGCCTCTGGTTTTCTCTAGCTCCATGGCTGCTGGCCTCCATCTTGATTGGGCTAATTTGCATACATCCGCTCTGATTGGCTGGGACGCAGGAAGTGTGGCTTTGTTGGTGGGAGTGGCTTATGTGTCTCGGGTAACGGTCAATTTGCATATTACTATATATATATATATATATATATATATATATATATATATGTACATACTAGGGGTATGGTGCTTGAAATTTGTGCATGGGGGGTTCCTCAGCCCAGCCTGCCCCCTCTCACATATTGGGACCCCTCAGGGGGTGTTCTACTGATGGCTTAGCCCGCTCCTTGCTCCTCTTGGGGAGCGGGCCTAAGCTGCAGTCTGGCCTCCCTTTGTAAGAGGCCACCAGGCTAATCAGGGAAAGCCACCAGCCCCATCACCCTGCTGTTGCAGCCACTGACAGTCACTGCAACCATCAAGCTGTTTTCATCAACATGGACTATGGACTTCAGTCCCTTCACCATGAAAAAATGACAACTTTCTTTAGGCATTTTCAAGATGTGTCTTTCATAAGATATGACATTTCTTTCTTTCTTTGTTTTTAATCCTCATCTGAGGATATGTTTCCATTGATTTTTAGAGAATGTGGAAGAGAAGGGAAAGACAGAAACATCAAAGTGAGAGTACTTTGATTGGTTGCCTCATGCATATGCCCTGACCTGGGCCCTGGCCAGGGAGGTGCCAAGTACATACCCTTGGTTAGAATTGAACCAGACCCTGCAGTCAGCAGGCTGAGGCATTATGCACTGAGCCAAACTGGCTAGGGTAGGGTATGACATTTCTTAGGCCTCCAGCAATGGACCTTCATTTTTTTTCTCCAGGAGTGTGGTAGAAAAACCCTAGATTGCGTTTTTGGATTCTTATTACACAAGTTACTAAGAAAATTACCTGTGGCATACAGGAAGCTTAGCCAATGAGCAGTAAGAAAAGGTGTTTTCTCTAGTTCAC
>PVJC01015550.1:0-34948 GCA_004026665.1 Murina feae
AGGGCAGTTAGGGGGATCAGGCAGGCAGACAGGCATGCAGAGTGGTTAGGGCAGGCAGGTTAGCGGTTAAGAACCAGAGATCCTGGATTGTACGAGTCCCCAAGAACTCCATATTAGAGAGGGTGCAGGTTGGGCTGAAGGACCATCCTCCCGCACCCCCCACGCCCGTGCACGAATTTCGTGCACCGGGCCCCTAGTATATATAATAATATAAAAAGAGCAATGAAAATATCAGAAAAATAATATAACTGAATACTAATAAGTTGTGATTTTAAGAGGTGGGTAAAGGATATTTTTTTCTTATTCCTAGTTTTCTGTGTTTTTTCATAAGACACATGATTGCTTTTATGTTGTCATGGTGGTAACAATGGAAATAGCAACAAAAGGCATGAATTGCTTTAAAAAAATTCCTTTGTTTCTTGGATACCAACATTCTTCTAATAAAGTAGAAGGCATTTAAGAAATTTATGGACACAAAGACTGTTTGGTATTTTATAGGCTTGTTTAGTCACATAAAACCCATAATGAAAATTGGGCCATAAAGTGTTAAAGCTTCCGTTTGGATTATGTTACAGTTCCCCCACCAGCTATGCTAACAGAAAAGAAAGCTACAGTGACTCAACTGAAATGAAAACTGGTGGCAGGATCACTAAAATACTGTGCAGACCCCTGCATCCCATGGAAAGCAAATGTTTGAATGGATTGTGTTTATCCATATGATAGCCCTTGGAGGCATACGTTTTTGTTGCCTTCAGAATGCCAAAAGTTCCAATCAATTCCTTTGAAATGTACAGTCAATAATAGAGATACTTCATCTACACAATGCGAAACATCTGAATCAACTGAACTGAGAGAATATTTTCCCATTGTGCAGATACAGTTGAGATGTGACAAACTGATCATTTAAGCTATGTCTCCTCAATATCAAAACAACTAATTGTAAGCAAAAGATTTAGTCAATCAGAGAATTCTCTTGTCTATGCAATTCCAAGCCATTAGTTTGAATAATTACTTCATTGAATTTATCAAATATTTATTTAGTTTCCTAAAATGTAATTAAATCTCTGAATAATAGGAGCAAGAAAGAATCTGGCCTAGGTTTCCTGCATAGAGGATATAAGTTGAAAACAAACCAACAAATAAACAAAAAACTCACATTTGTCTCTTATATACAAATGCTTTTTTATTTCCCTTTTAACTGTAGTTTTTTTAGGCTAAGCATATTTGACTGTAATAACTTGATCAGAAAGACCTGGCCTGGACATAATATTTATTAAAACAGGGATTAAACTTGCCTGAAAGAAAAAAAAATGCAGAGAAAATATTAAAATAGAAGTGTATGGGTGATAGAAGAAGGTGGAGGTTTGAACTTTCGAAGATTTAAGAAAATAATTACTTTAAAAGAGGAAAAGGCTAGATAAAAGTTCATTGATTGTGGACAAAAATTCATAGCTCTCGTTCCCATTTATCCGAGCACCACCGTTCTTCCAGACTCAAAACATTAGCCCACGTTGAATGGTCCTCTCTGCATAGCTTGTATCTAATATGTACACATCTCACCCTTTCTTTCTTCAAAACATCTCCCAGTTCATATCTTACTTTAAATTTTTCTGATAGTCCTACAGCCTCACTCCCGAATCACTGCCACCAGCTTTCAGAGTGGCCTTTCTGCCACAATCTCTCACCCTCCAAACCTGCCTCCTCCACAGCTGTCCCAGTCATCATCCTCAACACCACTTTCCTCCTGCTGCTGCTGCTCACCACTCTCATTTTGCTGCCCTTGCACTATATTCAGTCTCCCTTCTCCACCTGATAGTTGAATCATCCAAAACACCTCTCTCTCTCTCTCTCTCTCTCTCTCTCTCTCTCTCTCTCTCACACACACACACACACACACACACACACATCTATCGATCCCATCTTACTCTTTACTACTCACCCAAATACATCATTCATTTTGGTCAACAAAGTCATTCAATCCTGTAAAAAATCCCACCCTATGTGCTCCCCTTTATCTCTTCTTCAAACCCATACCCTTCTAATCACAACCACGTCCTTTCTATGTGGAGTGCTGTCACTCCTGACTTTCATTTTTCAAATTATCCCCCTTTCCAGAGCCTTCTCAAACGCCACCTCTTCTGTGAAGTCTTCTCTGATGTCTCTTGCTTCATGATTTCCTTTCTTTTGTCTGAACTCCCATCCCATCTATAATTAGGGCTAAATGACATGACACAGTACTTAAATACGGTTCTATTGATTCATATGTCATCCCATATTTCTTTCTGAGGGTGTTATTGGCATTTGTAACAAGGCACTTCCTTCTGCAGGGCTGTCTTGCACGTTCCAGGACACTTGACATCCCTGGCTCCAGATGCTAGCTGACGGTGATGTTGTTGTGACAACCCTAAATGCTTTGAATACATTTCCAAATGCCCTAATTATTTAAAATTTCCTTAAAGAAGTTACTGTATGATATACACAAGTAATCTGTTTAAATGGCAAATGTATATTTTTAAGAATAAATCTGTATTTTTTTATTGTTGACTCTATTACAGATTTCCCCCATATTCCCCCTTTTGCCCCCCCCCACCCTGCCTCCACCTCACCCCCACCCCAGGCCTTCACCACATTATTGTCTGTGTCTATGGATTACTCATATATGCATGTAAATTCTTTGGTTGATCTCTTTCCGTCCTCCCCACCTCATCCCCTCTGAGAACTGTCAGTCTGTTCATTTATCCATGCCTCTGGTCCTATTTTGTTTGTCAGCTTATTATGTTCTTTAGATTCCACATGTAAGTGACAGCTATTAAGAAAATACAGCCAGTCAGAGAAAGACAAATATTAATATTAATATTTGTCTTTCTCTGACTGGCTGTATTTTCTTAATAGCTGTCAGCATGCTAGAAAGTTAGGAAGGAGATTAATTAATACCCAGATGTTAATTATCATGCCATTTTAGGTATCTTTTATAAGATAGACAATCCTGGATGTTGCCATTTGCCCTCATTTTATAAATGAGAAAACTGAGGCTCAGAGAGTTCTGTGTGATCCAAGATCACAAAACTTGATTAGAAAACTGACATTTAAGCTCAGGATTGATTGGAGCCAAAATTTTGCCTTTTCCTTCTGCCACACAGCATCTGCAAAGACAGCCTATCTGTAACAGCTTTAAAATAAGAGTGTGCATATGTAACAGAATTAACAATTTAATGCTGTTCAGTACTAATGACTGTAATTTAAAGGAAGGAAATATTAGACTAGACAAGCAATATTTCAGATCCTAAAATAAGATTATCAATTGGAGTCTAATGAATAAATTTACTCACTCACCTTCTTTGCTGCAGACATTAACCCACATTTGGTCTCTAATTGAGATGTACATATGCTTTACTATCTTATTGTATTTTTTAATGTTTGTCTTGGAAGATGATCAGCGGTTCTCTCTGAATTTCCCTTAATCAAGTTTTGGGTACTAGATGGCCAAATACACCTTGTATTAGGTAGTATTGCTAGACCCAATCTAAGAGTTGGCAATAGTTGTTCAGATCTTCTCTTTCTATCATCTGAAAGGTTATCTTCAATAATTGTTATATAAATCAAGTACCATAGTATCATTTAAAATACTGTAAGTATTTCTTTTCAGTTACAGTTCATTATTAATTTCATGTATACCTAAAGCACAGACATTTATTAGTAGCTTATTGCACTTGTGCCCACATTTCCACTTATAATTCTTCATCTATCAGTTAATCTAGAGTTAACATAGATGATCCATAAACATACTTTCAAGGTATACTCAGTTTCTATCTATGTACACAGGAATAATTATATTCTACAACACACACACACACACACACACACGCTCTATTTGAAAGAGCCAGTGTTGTTGATTTCAAGTTTTCTTTTTTAGCTGTGAGCATAAATATTTACTATGTGTTTGTTTTGTTTAGCAAAGAAGGAAAGGAACTTAAAGCTGAGTTCATAAGTAACTTAGAACAATAGTGTAAATATAGATAAATATATGAATGTATTTTTCGTATATTTTCTTAGAAACCATATCTACTGTAATTAAAGTTGTAGTTCATTCACTAGTAAAACTACTATCTAGCTATAGCCACCTGGGGATTCAGATGATCTGAAAGCTTAAAGGGCTTTTTAGTTATGCTTTAGTAGGAAAAACATATATTTTTAAAAAATGCAATCGTGTGTGTGTGTGTGTGTGTGTGTGTGTGTGTGACAAGTTGAGTTCGGTGTTAGCCTTTTATCAGAACATTGCCTGGGCACAGTGCATTCTCAGCTTCTGCAGGCCCTTTGTGGGGGCTTGGTGAAGGAGGGGGTGATAAAATCTTTTCCACTGAGACTAAGGCAAGTCCAGGAACCCCCTCAAGTCCTGTGTCTCAGTGGTGAGCAACTATAGAAGGGTAGGAAAAGTTTCATTATTGCTTTGTCTCATCTTTTCTCAAGCTATCTTATAAATCTTTGCAGTGCAATAGAATTCTTAAAAGACACCTGACTGCCCCCTACAGAAGCCAGAAAGGGTATAAATATTTTGATATCATTTCCCAGAGTGGCACAAACATTTTAAAGGTAGATTTCTAGGGCTTCTGTTTATAGTTCCTTATACTTTAACAACACCTAAACTGGTACCCACTGATGTGCTATCAACATCTCCCCATCTATTTTTAGATCTTCAGTTGCTTTAGAGATGGATTTAATATGTAAAGCAGAAGCTTACACTGTGACATGTTTGCATGATTGTATTTCAGTTTAGGCATCAGCTAAGGAGGGCAAAGTTGATCCCATCTCACAAGGAACTTCAGCCCACATTTCCTCCCTGGGCCTGGACATTCAGATTTGCTTACCTGTTTTCTTGAAGATATTGTGCTGTTGAAACACCTATTGGAGGTCTTCGAATTCGAATTCTTGTTCTGAGGAGTTGAGCCATTTTTACACGTCTTAGAGGTTTCTTTAGGATCTGAAGGAATGGGATTTAAAAAGAGGATCCTAGCTATAAATCCATAGAGGACAGTGGCCAGGATCATGGGCACACAATAAAAGACAGCAAAGTCCAGTAGGTAAATAGGTGAATAGTAATTTCTGGAGATTTTATAGCCACAGGCCACCACAATAGCATCTTTGTAGGTACTGATGTTGAGATCCAGCAAGAAGAACCAGAGCATACAGTAAATGGATGTGAAAGCCCAGACAAAGATGATGATCTTTTTGGCTCTGGAAAATGTGCAGAGAAACTGGGCTTTGATGGGGTGGCAGATCGCTATGTACCTCTCAATGGTGAAGGCTGTGATTGAACAGGATGAAGCATTGATGCCCAAGTACTGGAGGTAAGTAATGCAGAGGCAGCCAATATAGCCGTAGACCCAGGAACCATAGATGCTGTCCGTGATGTTGGGTAGGCCTGCGGCCACCAGGACCATGAGATCGGCCACTGCCAGACTCACCAGGTAGCAGTTTGTGGGGGTCCTCATGTGCTTGGTTCTCATGACCACGAGGACTACCATGCTATTGCCCACAATGCCCAGACCACAAATGATAAGCACAAGTAAGATGGTGACCACTTGGTATTCTAGGGCCACCGCTGCTCGTGGCTGGAGCTGTGTCTGGTTCAGTTCGCTTACTGTCTCGTTCTCCATTTTCAGTGGCTTGAAGTTTCTCGGACACACTTCTCAAAACATTCTCTTTCCAGCGTCCTGCCTGTAACACAGTGCTCCCGTTCCCCTGTGAAGAATAATAGGCCACATTCATTCACAGCCTCATGCAAATCCAGTGATTGCCCAGGAGCCCTCACCTCCTCTCCTTTCACCTCCCCTGCAGGAATGGGGCTCCTGCGTACTTCTGAAAACTCATCTTAGTGCAGCTCTAGTGTGGGATGGAGAAACTGTTTTGAACAGCTTATAGTAAGAGGGACCGGTTTTATGGAGAAAAATGCTTAAGAAATGAGACACAGAAAAAGCTCCCTGTTTTGAAAGAGTGCTCAGAGGGAAAAACTAAACAATATCTGCTAACTGAAAAATAGATGCCAAGAAACCTCTCAGATGCTTGGGGAAAGTATAAGTAAAAAAGGTATGAGAGGGGAGAGATGAGGTGGAGGGAGCCAAAGGGCTCAGGGATCAAGCCTGGGAGGAGATCAGCATCTGCCTCCTTCGTGCTCAGCGGGCGAGCCCCCTTTGCTTAGGCAAAAAGCAAGCCTCTGAGTCTCCCTCTCCTTTGAGCCCCCTGCTCTACCCACCCAGTAGAGAGCAATCTCTTCTCTTACCTTTTCTCCTGTAGCGCTGCCTGCTTCTCTGGGTGGATGAAGCAGTAAGAAGTCCAAGTTTCCAAACCTGCAGGAATTCTCATCCACTTCGTTGGACTGGGAGCCCAATTAGCAGTGCCCAGTCTTCAGAACTGCAGTTCCCCGGCGCCCTCGCAGCCCTGCTCGAGTGCTGACGGACCATGCAGCCGCAGCCAGGCAGCAGCAGCAGGAGCGGTGAGGCTGGCAAATCACAGATCGCCCCCTAATGAGAACTAACACTCTCTCTCTCTCTCTCTCTCTCTCTCTCTCTCTCTCTCTCTCTCTCTCTCTCTCTCTCTCTCACTCACACTCACACAGATGCCAATCAGTCCTCACTGATTCTTATTCTTCTCCCCTTGAAGAATTTACTTTGAACTGTGCTGATGTTACACTCCTCAATCTGGAAGGCTGATCACAAGCAAGGGGTCCAGAAGCCTTTATAGATGTTTATGGTCTGAGTTCTATGGGCCCTTCAGGAGTTGAGCAGCCCTGAAATGTCTTGACACTCCCTGTTGGTAGGACTTTAGGAAGAGCACACCTTTCTTAGCCCAGGCTCAACCCTGTGAAGCTTAAAAAATCCGTCTGAGCTGAAATCAACTTCTTTCTCTACTACGGAAACCCTAGACTGTTTCTCCTGTAAACCAGTAAAATCGTCTCCCTCCTCTCCTACTGTGTGAATGCACAATGAGTTAAAATTTATTTAAAACCATTTCAGCTTCAATCTTCTGGGGCTTACAAATATCGCTGTATTAAAAAAAAAGTTTGAGCTGAGATCATCCACTTAAACTTGCATTTGATCAACTGTTTGTGTTTCGATTCTACCTCTGCGTCACTTAATACAATTTCTCTAATTGCTCTGAGAATTTCTCTGATTGCTCTGGGTGCCTCTCCCGACTTCACCCACCCGCTGGACTGCCATCCCCATGGACCACCCAGCAATGTTTCCCGTCAATGTATATGTGGGTGAAAACTTATCCAGTGGAAATCTAGGCCAGTGTCACTCGGTGCCACATATCTGAAATGAAACTTTATAGACCCATCTTTTTTTTGTATCTTAAGAAAAGTGCACTTCACTTTGATTTTTATTTCTCTAAAATAGCCTGTGGGCAAATCTTTATATTTTTTTTATAGAAGCTCAGGTAAGATAGCTCCCTTCTCCAGGCTCCAACTGAACATACCAAATGTTAATGCTTGTCCACTTTTATTTTATTAACTGAGTAAGAAAAACTGAATTCTCTGTACAGTGAATGGGCTGATACTCTGTTTTTAAGATGTTTAGATGATCTTCCTCCTGGAAGATGTTAATGGAAGGATAGATTGTGAGCAGACAAGACCATGGGGGTATCAAAGCCATGTTCAGAGTCAGGCACAAGCTGAAGAGGAAGCTCTGGATCGTGTTGAATAAATTCCACCCTCTGAATGAAGGAATAAGGGCCCATTGAGTGTCTTTCTCCTTTCAAATCATCTGGATTACGAACTAATAACTTACAATCCAGATTCAGCTTTCAGATGTGTATTGTTTGGCCTGTACAATGTAAACTCGAGTATAATTTAGTGTGATTTAAAATAAGTTGATCATTGTCTACCTTTTGAAATTGAGAAATTGTGTTCTATATCTGGATTTCTACCTCTCATCAAAATAAGAGAGATCGGGCAACCATGGGCCCATATTCCTGCATAGAAATTATCATCAGAAGCTGAGCAATGGTTGTGGGTAGCAGTTTCTGGGGGTCCTTGATACAGGAAATGCCTCCTATTGTCCTCACTTCACACTACGTCTTATCTGTCACACATGCCAGCTTCACTCAGTTATCACACTGTAGCCCTTTGAGTCTCGCCTTCTATTCCTGAGAGAGGCGATGGAGGGTACCAGCCACATGCAAATTCTTTTACCCCAAGTAGAATTTCAGTCCACATTCTAGTTTGTTTAGTAGACTGAATGATGGATGTACCTGTTACCTCTCTCTTTTCTAGAGGACAGAGATTGCTCTGAATACCCCATTTCTTGACTAGACCTCTCCATGTTAGGATAAAAAATTCTAAGATGAAAGCATGGCCTCTCTACCCTACCCCAACCCCATTACCTTCAACCCAACATGCCTCTTGAAGTCACAATTCATAAAGCACATCTTTCCCTGTCATTCTCCCTGGGATTAGAGTCAGCTTCCAGGCCTCCCCAAAAGACCTTACTTCAAGCTGATACTTAAGTAGTAAAGATCAGGGGAGAGATCATCTCTAATGCCTTCTCCTCTGGCGATGCCAGTTCTGCACCAAGTCTTCTTATTTTACATTCTCCAATAATTCTATGCAAGGCCCTTCTGAGTCTCTGTTTTGTGTCTTTATTTTCTTTAGCACATAATTGTTAAGCTCTTACTCTGTATCAAGGGCCTAGTATATAGAATTTTGTTTTTACTTTCAAATAGGTCATGGTCTATTGGGAGAAGTAAACTTACAAACAGCTACAGGGAGATATGCATTTTAAAAATGTATGTTGCCCTGGCCGGTGTGGCTCAGTTGGTTGGGCATCGCTCCATGCCCCGAGAAGTTGCTGGTTTGATTCCTGACCAGGGCACATGCTCGACTGCATGCAGGCTCCATCCCCTGTAGTGGGAGTGCAGGAGGCAACCAGTCAATGTTTCACTTTCACATCAATGTCTCTCTCTCTCTCTCTCTCTCTCTCTCTCTCTCTCTCTCTCTCTCTCTCTCATCAATGAAAAAAAAACCCAACAACATTAAAAAGAACAACAACAACAACAAAAAACACCCACGTGTATTGGGAGAGGGTTTAGATTGTGAAGGAGTGGATTGTGAGTGGTGAGGACAATGGACTGAGAGACCAGTGAGGGCTTCAGAGGCAAGGTAATCGAGAACAGTCTCAACGTAAAGTACTGCTTCCTTTTGCTGGGAGGGGCGAGGGAAGCTCTTCTGACTTAAGGCCATAGGATATGTAAAGCCCCACTATGTAGAATGACAAGGATTTTGGAGGATTGGGGAGTGACTTGTGATTCTGCTTTGGCTACGAGACGTTTGAGCTGGTGATGAGACAGCCACTGATGCTGACCAGGCAGCTTTCCTAGTAAGGAGCCCTCCTTCTGCTCTGACTGGGACCATCCTCCCCTCCCCCTTAACTTGTTCTTTCAACTCTGGGGAGTCCAAACTTCTGACTCCACCATCGCAGACTTACCTCTTCATGATGGTCCTGCCTGTTTCAACGACCTTAATACTCTTTGCAACATTATATTTTCATGATAACTGTGATTTCATAGTTGGGTTTTTCATTTGTAATCCCCAATCAGCTAAAATCTAATAAATGCTCCTTCTGTGTAAAGAACTGCACAAATAAAACACAATTAGACTAAACCTTACATTTGGGTTGAGGTTTTTTTTCCCCCTCACAATAGCTTAAATTGTAAGACATTCGACTTGTGGCTTTTATATGTTTTTATGTCATGTTATATATATTTTGGTACTAAGACTACAGAGAAATGCATCCTTTGGGAATAGTCCAGTGGCATCTGTTTTGAAAAAAAAGGACAGTAAGTCATGGCTGGGGCAGTGTAGATGGGGGGCCTAAAACACTGCACACACTTCCATGCCCATTTCAGTCTCCCCCTTCTTTGTCTGCCATCACACTCATGCATCAATAAAAATGAGCATGAGACTTCACAGGCTCCCTCTACGTATGGTCTTAGAATCCTAGTCAGGACTATTTTGAGGGGGGGGGGGGCGGGTGGAGGGGGAGGAGTCTGGCCTCAGACTTTACCTTGAACTCTAAAAAGATTTAGTGTTTCTGCTTCCCACCCTTGGCATTCCTTTCATATAACTTGCTCTCAGTATCATGCTTTCTCTTTCCTTGCTACCCCACGAAATCATCTTTGTATCTTGAGATACTGTGGCTGACATGACATCACCCCTGCCGAACCCTCCTACCTCTCTACACAAGAGAAATTCAGGCCAGCCCTATACTTGTTTCTGGAGATAATCTTAGC
Organism: Murina feae; assembly: GCA_004026665.1. Lineage (NCBI taxonomy): Eukaryota > Metazoa > Chordata > Mammalia > Chiroptera > Vespertilionidae > Murina > Murina feae. Next base: position 10,285 of record PVJC01015550.1, read on the forward strand.
TATCCAGGTAGTAGGTGGTCCTCTACTGGTCGTCTCAGATCCACTAGGGGGTGGATGATTATTTATGTCATCAGCATTTCTCAAAGGTTAGCATGCATCTGAGTCTCCCAGAGACTTTGTTAAAATCTGGATCCCTGGCTTCTTCCCCAAATTGCTGTTTTAGTTGCTCTAGGATGGGACCTGAGTGCATGCATTTCTTATAAACATCCAGGCAATGCTGTGGCTGTTGGTCTGTGGACCACACTTTGAGTAACACCAGGAGTAGCGATATGATCTAGCTCCATGGTTCTGATGGGGGAGGTGAAGGGCAATGATGAATCAGAATAACCTAGAGAGAGTTTTGAAAATGTGCAGACTAGGGCAAGCCCTCCTACATGTTTTGGTTAGCAGTGTATTTCCTAGGAGTGGCCTGTGAAAGAGATCTGGATTGTGGACAAAAGTATTCTTCTTACCCTCTGTCTGAAACTGGCATAGCTGTGGCAGATGGGGTATTGTTGGGGAAAAAAGTATCTATGCTCACTACATTCAAATGCCACTGGGGTCACAGATAGTGTAGAGCATTAGGCTGGGTAAGTAGTTTGTAGGGTCCAGAGCAGAGTGAAGAGGGCACAAAATTTAAGGGGGTGGCAAAAACCTCAGTAATTGATATAATTAATACTTTAATGCAGTATTTTTTCTGATAGGATTTTTTTTCTTTCCTTAAATTTATCTTTATTGTAGAAAATATTACAGATGGCCCCCCTTTTACCTCCATTGCCCCTCCCCCCCATACCTGCCCCTCCCAGGCCTTCATCACACTATTGTCTGTGTCCATGGGCTATTCATATATGTACATAAGTTCCCCAGTTAATCTTTTCTCCCCACCCCTTCACCCCTGCCTTCCCTCTGAAATTTGCCAATCTGTTCTATGCTTCTATGCCTCTGGATCTATTTTGTACGTAAGTTTATTTGGTTCTTTAGATTCCACATATGAGTAACATCATGTGATACTTATCTTTCTCTGACTGGTTTATTTTGCATCATGTGAATGCAATATTTCTAAAAATTGAAGTTAATGCAAAAAGTCTTTGATGAATAAAAATATCAAAAATTTAAAGACAGGACTAATAGGATGAATTTTCCCTTTCACACAAGTCTCTGAGTCCTGATCCTTTATGCAAAAGTTTGTTACTTTGTTTATTACGGATTATTTGGCATTCATTTTGATTTTTAAAACCATTGCATTAAATTTCTCTCTTAACTACTGGGTTTTTGGAGCTTCAGTACATTTTGTACCTTCCGTTGCCTCGTCCTATTCCCAGCTTTCTCGTCCTCCGTTAAATCTTAGAATAATCTGGAAAGTTTTAAAAAATATAGGTTTGTTTTTCAGACAGTCTTACTTAATCAGTCACCAAGTGAGGCCCAAGATTGGTCTGTGCAGCAGTGGTCACGAGCCATGAGCCACTGATCCACACCCGCAAATGCTGGCCTCCGGGTGAGGGATTGGAGGGAGGGACACGTAGTCTAGGCTGCAGAACAGCCAGCGAGGTGAAATAAACTGGGTGCGAGTCACCTGCCAAGATTTGAAAAGGGGACATCAGAAAACTTTGGCAGCCGAGCACTGGCACAGTCTCGGTTCCTGAGAGGAATTGTATAACTGTGCAGGTATCCAGGTTGAGAAATGCTGAATGCGGTGCAGTCTATCAAGTTAATAATCAGACACAGAACCCACGTCAAAGACTTAGTCACCGGGATTGGGGCAGAAGGGATGGGTTCTGGAAGAGGAAAACAAGGGATTTTATGCTGAGTCACCCAGATACTGAACTAAGGATGATAATTCAATTTCCTCTGTTCAGGTGTAATTTCCCCTAGAGCCTGGGGTAGACGAAGGCATTTGGCAAACTTGATAGGAAAAAAAAATGTCAGAACCCATTTTTGCTGAAATTTAAATATTAGCCAGAGAACATACTTTATGTAAGGGAATTACGAAGTTGTGTTTGCATTTATTGGAAAAGACATGAAATCCTCTTTATGCTAAAAGATAAAATATGCCGTGTTGGGTATTTTGGGCACAAGTTGTCCTTTTCTGTTTCTCTGTCACGTATACTTTTATGTATCCTAGTGATGCCAGAGGAATTAAGGGCCAGATTTCCCAGACACAAGTGTGAATGAGGCTCTTGCGCTACCTTCAGAATGTGAGTTTCCTAAAACTCGCATAAGAGGAAGGCTTTATTTGCATCAAGTTACATTTCTCGGTTCCTAGTTACACTTCATAGCTCCTTCATCCCTGCAGTCCAGAGCTTTTGTTATCTGATCAGAAAGGTTTAACTCTGTTTACCAAAGTTTCCCCCCGAGTGTCACTTGTGGGCATGGCCCTTACAAAAGATGAAAGAGTAAGAATTCAATCAAAACATCTAACTTCTGAACTTGTGCTTATTTTGTTATCTGATCAGGTTCCCTGCCCCTTCAGCCAGTCCTGGAAGAGGAGCAGCTAGGAGTTCTGCAAAGTCAAATGGAGCCAGTGTCCAGAGCTTCCCTTCCACATGGTAGCTGAGTGTGGCTCCACTCTCAGGCCAGATTAAAGCATGTTAGTCCATGAGCCTCATGGGACAAAGGGGAGTGTGTCCCTGCAGGAGGAGTCCCAAGAAGGCCCGGCAACCTGGACCCAAGAGAATGTGGCTCTTTTATGTAGAAGTTTATATATTTCGATTTTGAGAGCTTGCTGTGGCCACACCCATCCTGGCCAATTGCCTGTTTCCAGGTGTGATTGACAGGTAAGCATTTTCCCACATCACTCAGACCTTCCTGGGCTTATAACTGAACAGCCTTTGTCCAGTCTCTTCTCTCATTAATCAGCAGAGAGTAGGCTCGGAGAATGTTAAAGCAGCCTTTTCGAAAAGCTGTATAAATGGCATGCCTGTATCTTTTGGTCTCCCTTTTCATTCATTTCCTGTTAAATAACAGCCAGGTTATTACAACGTTATCACTAGTGTCCACTTTGGTTGGAGAAAATAGGATCTTAAATTTAAAAACAAAGTGCAGCAGAACTCAACCTAAAAATATTTTAAAATGAAAATAGTATAAACATACACACATAGCTCCTTCATCCCTGCAGCCCAGAGCTTTTGTTATCTGATCAGAAAGGTTTAACTCTGTTTACCAAAGTTTCCCCCGAGTGTCACTTGTGGGCATGGCCCATACAAAAGATGAAAGAGTAAGAATTCAATCAAAACATCTAACTTCTGAACTTGTGCTTATTTTGATTTATTGTATGTTTCATGAAACACTAAACTTATTTTTTAATTCATATAATTTAAAAAATTATGTTATTATAAACTTTCATTTGATAGCTGATTATATTTAATGCTTTACTCTGACTGCTAAGAATCTCAAGTCCAAATTTGTATCCTCACATGAAGAGTTACATAAGACTTTAACAATAAAATGTTGGGTTTTTTTTACCTACTAAACCTATCAACTTTTGTATTTGACCTTCAGTTCCTCCTTGGTTCATATTTACTGTGTCATACACACAAATGTAGACATATAACACTGCTTCCCAACTGTGTCTATACATAATTTTCTTTAAAATCAATTTTATTGATTTTTTACATAATTTTACATAAATAAAAAGAATTCATTTTAAGTATAGAGTTTTAGCAAATATATAAACCTTTGTAGCCACCACCACAAACATGATACAGAAAACTTCCATCATCCTAAAATGTTCCCTGCATTCCTTTTCTGTCAGTTCTCTATCCCCAGAACAATTCTGTGTTCCAGAAAATGTGGTTCAGCATCCTCTCTCTAGATTATATTTATCTTTTGAAGAGTTTCGTATAGGTGGAATTATACAGCATGTATTCTTATATGTCTGGCTTCTCCAATTCAGCATAATGTTTTGTGTGTGTGTGTATATATATATGAATCAGTAGTTTGTTCCATTTTTTATGAATGCATAATAGTTCATTGTATGGGTATGTAGGTATATCATACTTTGTTTATCATTCACCTGTTGGTGGACATTTCAATTGTTTTTAGGTTTTGATCATTATGAATAAAACTTCCATTAACATGCACACAAATACAACGTTTATGGAAATATTCTGTCATATTTCTTGGATAAGGATTATCAAATTACCTAAGAGTGAAATTGGTAGGACATAAATTTAGAATACGTTTACATTTTCATGAGTCTGCCAAAATGTTTTCCAAAATGACCACACCATTTTCATACAAATCTACATAATGTTTTGTTTGTATTCAAATCTACATAATGGATACATGTGAAATATTCAAAGTAGAAACTAACACCACATGTTTAAGGTTAATTCTCTGAACTCCCTTTTTTTATTCATTTGCATGGCCCCGCCCCTTGCAGGCAGCAGACAGAATAATCAGAGAACACAGAGAAGGCAGTTTGCGTACAACACACATTTGTTGTACAAATGGGTGGATTGATTTCCCCAAATAATTAACATAAAATGTAATGTATAGAATAGATGTGATGAGTAAATGACAATACCTATCAAGCACTTAACCCAGCACTTGGCACATAATAAGAGTTTAGCATATTCACTACTCTAGAAACACAATGTTTTTGTGAAAAATGAAACTGGCATTATTACACTTGCTAAAACACCACATTGCACCTTTAAAATAGCTAAGTTATGAAATATGTCTTGCTGTATCTAATGGAGTTTTTTTAGTGGTTTGGTTGAGATCTACCTCCATGGAGATGCCTGTGCCATATTCATTCTCATTCTTCTAAAACTGAGCTAATGTGAAATGTAACATTAAAAATTTCATCAGTAATTTTATTAATTAACAAAAATGCAAGTACTTGTTTATTTGCCATAATTGTATCCATAAGAAATGGGAGAATTTGGAATTTATATTCTCACTGGTGCCTTTGAAATTATAATAATTGTCATAGAAAACCTTGAAGAAAATTATTTCTTTTCATTGTTATGAATTGTTGGCTTAAGTAATATCCTAAGACAGAAAGGAGAGTATATAATATAGGAGCTATCTATAATTATATAAGCGTAATGTGCTAATTAGACTGGACAGTCAAATGACCTTCCAGACGTCACTCTGGACATCCTTCCAGATGAAGCCACAGTGGCAGGGCTGAGGCAGAGATAGTTAGGGAAGATCAAGCAGGCAGGTGAGCAGTTAGAGGTGATCAGGCGGTCAAGCAGAATAGTTATGGGTGATCAGGCAGGCAGGCAAGTGGTTAGGGGCGATCAGGCAGGCAGACAGGTGAGTGGTTAGGGGTGATGAGCCAGGCAGGCAAGCAGTTAGGAGCAATCAGGCAGGTAGGCAAACAGGGGTTATCAAGCAGGCAGACTGAGTGGATAGGGGTGATGAGGCAGGCAGGGAGAGTTGTTAGGGTTGATCAAGCAGGCAGGCAGGCAGAGTGGTTAGAGGCAATCAGGTAGGCAGGCGAGCAATTAGGGGCAATCAGGCAAGTGGTAAGGGGTGATCAGGCAGGCAGGCAGAGTGGTTTGGGGTGATCAGGCAGGCAAGAAAGCAATTAGGGGCAATCAGGCAGGCAGAGTGCATAGGGGCGATCAGGAAGGCAGGCGAGCAGTTAGGAGCCAGTGATCCCAGATTGTGAGAGGGTGCAGGCCGGGCTGAGGCCCTCCCCACCTGTGCATGAATTTTGTGTATGTAATAAAAAGGAAAGAAAAACAGTCATTACAAATAAAATCCAGTCAGTCTTCAAGCTGTTAGTTGCGTCTGGATAATTGGTTGCTGATGAGCTCATGCCAGCACTGGGTGCAGAAGGGGCCACACCTCCATGGGGAATGTTTTCTGACAGTCTACACAGGTGGCCCAAAGGCATGGACAAGGTAGGTGGGTGGGAGCTCCTTGGGACTGATGGTGCTGGGAACTTTGTTTGAAGTTCAGTAAGACCTACTAAAATTAGAAGTGTAGTATCTCAGAGAATCAAAGGCCACTTTAATATCGAAATGATTACAAAACACAAAAATAAATAAGTAAATAAAAAGAGACATTGACGTGGAACTAATTTTCAATTTGTGAAATCATCATAGTAATTTCCTCTAAGCAAGACTTTCCTGAAGTATCTGATTGCATTTTTTTTTTAACTTTCCAGAATGCTTGGAAATCCTCTGGAAAGAAGAATGGCAGGAAAGAAATGTGGTGAGTGAATTATGAGACAATATTACAGATTGATTTCTCACCTTCAGTGTCAAGGCTCTGTTGTCTGTCCCCCTATTCATCCATTCATGCTTGGTAAATGCTTGCTGATTGAGTGTCAGTTATTTGACAGGGTCTATGCCGGACACCACAGATAGAAATGTGAATATGAAAAGCACAGAGGTGCTCCCAGCTGGCAGGGGGTGGGGGCAGGGGGTACATATACTGCCAATTATAATGCAATGTGTTCGCTGCTATAATGGAAGTGTATACACATTTTGAAGGGTGTGTAATGTAAGGAGTGACTAATTCCATGCAAAGTGGTGTGTGCAGTCATTCCATGAGACTGGGCGATCAGGCAGGAGGCAGAGTAGATAAAGTCAATAATGATCAGGCCCAGGAGGAAAAAATAAGCAATAAAGAGTTGGACAAATAGTCCCTGGCCACCCAGCTGGGAAATAGAGATGGAAGCCTGCATAGAAGATTCTCAGTGGAGAGCAGTAGATGGCTGATCTCTCTCTGAGGAGGTTACATGGTGAATACTACTCCATAACACATGCAGTGCCTGACTCGCCCATTGTTGGGGATGGAAGCCTTTTGCAAAGGCATATGCTAAGCCCATGGTCTTGACTCACACTGACTGGTCTTTGATCCAGGCTTACTTACTGTCTGTGTGACTTTCTTTGGCACGTCGTTTTAATCATAGTTATCTCATAGGGTTGCATATCCTTTTTCAGGATTAAATAAAATACTATGATTTAAAATTATTAGAACTATGCCCACACCAATAGTGTACTGAATAAATGTTAACTGTTATTATAGTTAGAGTAGAAAAAAACCACTGTTATTTAATTCTTCTGAGTTTTGAGGCATAGGCTAACTGCTTACTGGTTTCAGGAACTGGCAGGGCCATTTAAAAAATCTAGGTGCTCATCAGTATTGCAGAGAACCAACAGGAAAAAGACAGGATCTAAATCTATTTAATGATGGCAAAACTCTTTTTCTGTTGAACAAATTCTTAAAGTAAGTCAGGGACACTAGAGTGCCCACTCTTGTGACTTGAAGCTTTATAGTCTCTCTGCCTATTCTACAAGGATTTCCAAAAGCAATTGGTATTTAGCAAAATCTAGCAAATGAATGTTTAAAAAGAGAATGAAATTGTCAAGCATTGTTATTTTTCAAACTTCAGGCTAAGACCCAATATTGGGTTGTTAAATCAATTTAAATTTTTACGACAAATGCCTTTTTAGATAATATGGGTAAGCATTATTCCATAGACTTCTAGTTTTACTGAATTCATATAGGTAAAAATATGACTGATGCCATTCTAAGAACTCAATAATGCTGTGTTAATTCTATAACAATCTTAGGAAATCAATTACCAACTCCATTTTGCATATGAGGAAACCAACGGGTTAAACAACTTTATGAGGACAGAGAGCTGATATATTCTAGAGCCAGGGTGCAGCCCTGGAAGTCTGTCTCCAGAGCTATGAGGTAGACAGTTATAATATACAATAGACATCTCACTGTGAGCCTAGGTCAAGAGAGTTCGAAAGCCACTATGATGAGGAGATAAGCAAATCCTACTACTCCAACATCTCTCATCAATTGTGCTGCCTTTGCAGTCCTCCTCCCATCTTGGCAATCACAGCTAGTGTTAATGTTCACATTACTTCTGAGTTTTAGGCAAATGAACAAGTCAATTTAAGAATGAGAGGAATGTCCGTGTATGCAAAAGAGTAAGATGTCAAAATCTTCAAGGACATCCTTTAAGGAGAGAAAATGGAGAGCAGCTGGCATGTGCAGATCATAAACAATTCAACTAGTATCATTCACAAAACATTATTTCAGAAAATAAGTATTTTCTGTGAACCTATATACTCCAGTGATTGTGGGGAGCAAAGATAAATAAGCAGGGTCTCTTGTCCTCCGGTAGTTCATAGTCCAAAGGGAGAGACAAGGAAACACAAAAGAGGGGTTACAATATGACCTTGCCAGTTCAATGATGGAAAAGTGAAGAAATGCAGTGAGCTCTTTAGTTGCACATCAGGGTGGCTACCAAAGTGGCCTGGAGGATCAAAAAAGCTCATGGGAGAGCCCATTCTTGACCTGAATCTTGAGAGTGGAAAGAGGAAAGGGTATTTCAGACTGAGGGAAGAATGTATAGAATAAAGTGAAGAAGTGGGATATATTTTTGGAACATGACATAAGCTATTCCAGCTACTTACTACCACGTTTCCTAGTAATGAGAATGTCTTCGGAATGAAACATTCCATATTTTTCTACAACATCCTTATAACTGAAGAAATATTGAGTCTTCCCAAAATAGCTGCATTCTCCTAGGCTCTATTGAGTATATGTAATTGAATACTAGCACTGCTGGAAAAGGAAATTTCTACAACATCATGCCTGTTCCTAATAAATTCTAGATGAATTGGCTTACCTAAGGGGTTAGTGTGCTTCAAAGATTGAAACACTTTCTATTGATTGATTGATTGCCTTTCCAGGGAGATGCTGCAGGCAGCAATTTTAAACTTTTCCTTGCTTGCCTCAATTAGTATGTCGTGTTCACTAGCTCCCCAGGGAAGAACAAGTCGTGAAAATATCTTCTCATTTTAGACATATGCTTTTAACAATGTTTCAACAAGTAACATTAGCCTTTGGCAACCCAGAGTTCAATATAATGTGTTGTGATCCATGTCATTCTTTTCTAAAAATATATTTTTATTGATTTCAGAGAGGAAGGGATAGGAAGAGAGAGAGATAGAGACTTCAATGATGAGAGAAAACCATTGATTGGCTGCCTCCTGCACGTCCCCTACTGGGGATTGAGCCCGCAACCTGGGCATGTGCCCTTGATCAGAATTGAACCTGGGACCGTTCAGTCCACATACCAAGGCTCTATCCAACGAGCCAAACCAGTAGGGTTCCAAAGTCATTCTTAAAAGGAATTGGCCCATTGTGAAAGAGCAAAGAGGCAAGATGACATGTGTAACAGAAATGAAATCCAATGTCCCATGAAAGACTTGAGTATCCCATAAATCAGCTGATGAGCCTGGGCAATTTGCTTCAGTTCTCTGAAGCTCAGTTTCCTGGTCTGTAAAATGAGGGTGATGGAATAATTGATATGTTCTAGTTTTAAATGTCTAATTTTGAGGGTATTTCAGATGCTTCTTGAGAATCAAGAGAGATGTTTAAGGCTCAGGTAGTGCAGTCGTACTCTAGCATCTCTCATATCCCATCATCCCAAGGGAACCAAAATGGAAGAAGTTGGTTTCCTCTGTGAAGCTGGACTAAGCTGTCTTCTGAACCCAGCTGGGGAGTTGGGCTCTCTGGCTGTGCCCTTTGGATTTTATCCTGTATCTGTAAACACTGCCTATATTTGCTGCTGGCCTATCGGGCTGCTCTGGTTCTCTTGTGCCTCCAGCATGGAGAAAAGCTCAAGCCCTCAGGTATCGGAGAAGTAATGCCCTTATCTTGCAGAGCCTGTGAAGGCTAAGAGCTGCAGAAGAGAACAGAGCAGAAAAACCCACATGATGTCAAAGAATCAAGCTCTTCGGGACCTTTAAACCCACTGTCCATATGCAGATGAGTCCCCTTGGGAGTACAGGCTGATAGCTCCTCTTTGGAGGCAATCGTTAGATCTGCCTTGCTTTCTGTTCTTCTGGAATGCATATTAACACGAGAGAAAATCAGAGCTCCGCGGGGCTAATGATGTATATTTTATGGGTCTTTTGTTCTAAGTTCACCTCATTTATTGGTTACCCCTTTAGCTGTGGTGAAGGAGATGCCAAATCCTGCTCCTGTCTTGTTGCTATAGTGATGCTAGAGAGATAAAAACCAGGCATGAAGTGTTCAGGTGAAATTTTTATCAAACTAATGTTTAAATTAAACATGGACTTTAATTTATTTATTAAAATATTCAAAACCCAGTGATCACGGAAGCTGAAGCACTGCTTTCCCAATTACCATTGCCTTTTCCTCTCTGAATGCTGTTTTATGCACACAAGTGTCTTCAGCAACAGTGACTCACCTGCGTTTTGTTATTCTCAGGTGAGAATCACCAAACCACAGTGAAGGCAATTGAGTGACGGGATTAGCTGAAGGGCCCACCTTTTCTGGGCAACCATATAGGCTTCTATTCTCTGATGGGAGCAGTCTAATTACAAAAAATATTTCAAATGCTTCTTTCCCCTCCCACTTGAACATTGGCTCAAATATGTTTAAAGTCACAATAACTATATTTTAGAAACTTGGTTTTGTTACTAGTTCCATTTTGTAGAATGGCCTCTTTTGCTGGGGTTATTTTTATCCGTATATCTCAAGACAAAACAAGCAGTCTATCAGTGGCAGGTCAGAAATTTGCTACTGCATCACATTCATATACAGAAACAAAGACATGAGTGAAATAAATGGGGATAGATTTGTCCAGATCATCCCTTGAGTATGTCAACTTCGGAGAATCCTCCTCTGTCCTTGCTCGGTATTGAAATGACCAGGCACCAAAGACTTTCTGTAACAGGCCAGAGAATAAACATTTGGGGCTTGTTAGATCATACCACCTCAGTAGCGACTGCTCACTTTTTTCCAAGGTAGCACAAAAGCATTCACAGACGACATAGAGATGCATGAGAGCGGCTGTGTTCCGATCGAACTCTGTTTATAAACAATGGAATTTGAATCTACTGTGATTATCGTGTGCCACAAAATATTCTTCTTCTTTTGATTTTTTTCCCTCCCCAACCATTTAAAAATCTAAAAACTATCCTTAGCTCACGGGCCACTAAAATAACAGGCTGTGGGCTGATTTGGCCATCAGGCTGCTGTCGCCGATGTCTGACATAGAATGTGAAGACAATGAATTCGGGTCAAATTGTCTCTGAATTCTGGACTCTTCCTTTCTACCTATTAAACCTTGGGCAGTTAATTTCTCCGTGTCTTGGTTTCCTCCTGTGTACAGTGAAATTACTGGGGTTTTACGGTTTAAGTAAAGGGACAGATAAACAGTGGTTAGAATTGCTTTCAACATAGCAAGTGCTCATTAATGGCAGTCATTCTCATCCAAAGAGGGCTTCAGGCACAATGGGAGGTGCTATGTCATCATGGGGGCAGGACTGACAGCAAGGTTTGACACCCACAGGAAGAGCCAGCGCATCCTGGATAGAGTATATCACCACCCCTCCTTCTTTCTGCAATCACCAGAGCGGCGCAGCCTGCCTTGCACCCACCTGGCCCTGGCTGCCTGCTCTTGGCCGCCATCAATGTCCCACTTGTGACAAATGTCTCCCTGTGGAAACAGCTGCTTGTGCTCTGCGAGCCAGCACCTTCTGTCACACAAAATGTAATCATTTTTATTTGCCTTCAACTGCACTTTCTGTGTTGACAGGGTGATTTCAAGACTGGACTCATCACTTTCAGATCTTATGATGGCCATTTTCTATACCCCATAAATCCAGAGAGGCAAAATTTGCGGAACATTACACAGCTGTTGGGCAGCTGAGAACTGCCCTCCAAGAGTTGTGTGTGAAAAGAAGAAGTGTTTGTTTTTTTCTATGATGTTTGTTGCTTTCTCTCCTTTCTCTGCCCCTATTTATTTCTGGCTCCTGGTCCTTAAAGGGAATTTAGAGCTGAGGAATATATTTGTTGAGGGAGAGAATAGAATATATAGAATAGGCATATTTTATTTGGAGGAATTTAGAAATTCCTCACCAGAGGTGAGCCTCTGATGATATGCTTTCTGTTTTGCTTTCTTTTTGGTGATTAGTTTAAAATCTTTCCAATCAGTTTCCCAAGAAAGGCCATATCAAAATCCTTTTTTTTTTTTAAGACACAAGCCACAAGAAGGAAGGCTATACCAAAGTATTCTCTCTAACTTCAGTAAAGCCAGGTGTCAGTTTGGAAAATTTCATACTGGAAACCATTGACAACACTTTTTATTGCTACTTAAAAATGGTTTCAGACATTTTCTAAGATGAGTGATGTTCATTAGTATGTGATTCCTATTGTTTAGGTGTAGGACTCCCTGCTGAGTTGTCTTGTAATTAGTTCAGTTTTAAAAACAATTAAATTATTCAATTATGAAAAGCATAAAGCCACGGGTTCTGGAGTAAGTTCTACTTCCAGCCCCATCACTTACCAGCTTTGTGACTTCGAACACGTTATTTAAGTTCTTTTTGATCACTTTCCATCTATGTACAGAATGGGCGTGTATATGTAATAATTCCACTCATCTCATAGAATCTTATATAATAAAAGGCTAATATGAAAATTGTCCCCTCGACCAGGAGTTAGACAAGGGGGTGGGACCAGCCAGCCAACCACCCATGGGCCTTCCCCCAGCTGGCTGTGGCCCCTCCCCACCAGCAGGCCCTGGCCTCAATTGGTCCCTCCAACCCTGATTGGGGGTGGGGCTGGCCAGCCAACCTTCCTTGTCCCCTCCCCCTGGCCAGCCCCTAGCCAGGCATGAATTTGTGCACTGGGCCTCAAGTTGTATAAATAAAAGTCATAATTCACACAAAGCTCTTAGGTGGCATCTAGCATGGAGTAAGAAATTAGTCAGTGTTAGCTCTTTTCAATCATTTCTTATTAATAAGGGGGTTCAATTGTCTCTACTATGTTCAGACTTTGGCCTCTTTTATTTACTAGCTATGTGACCTTGGACAAGTTGCTTAACCTCTCTGAGTCTCAGGCTTTTCATCTGTAACAGAAAGAATTATAGTACTTACCTCATGGTATTTGAGTAGAAAATTAGTTAAAAGCATTTAGAGCATTTAAATTAAGTCCTGACACAAAGAAACTGCTTAATAAGTGTTAGCTATTATTATATTTGTAATTAGTTAAGGTTTTATGGTAAGTTCTGGGAATTTTGAGACACAAGATTTAGCCACACACAAACTCGTAAAGGAGATCACGAGTAAGACAATAATCATAACAGAGTGTGATAGTGGTGATGACAGAGGTGTGTTAAACAGATGGTACTTCATTTAAGGTAAAAGCCCACAGTTTCCACCCTTTAATACCAGTAGGATTGGTGAGATTTTGTTTTGATGTAGACACACAATATCCAGCCTAAAAGCAGAAAGCAGGTAAGTAAGCTCACAGTAGAGAGAGACTGTGTGGTCCAGAGGAAAGCAGATGGAGTCAGACAAACCTGAACTCAGTCTCTCCCCCTGCTATTTACTAGGGAAATTTCTCAGCATCTTAGAACCTCCATTATCTTCTTAATAAAATGGGGATGATCTTACTTAATTGTATGATTCTTGGGAAATAATATTCACTTCCTATCTGGCACATGGGAGGCATATGAAGGCTACAGTGATCATTAGCTAGAAGTGGAAAAAAGGAAATTAGTCATCAGGTTAGAAAAAATAATTATTTATTTGATTTAAATCAAGTCTTGTCTCCTGGCTTCTACAAACAAAACTTCAACATTCCAGTATTCCAGACCTACAGATATTAAAAAGCACAAATGACTATTATAGAGATATAATCATTTAGTTCACAGGGAAACTATGATTAAAATTGATAGGATAATTATTTTAAAAAATTAATTCAATAGCCAGTCCTTGATACAAGTCTTAAGCAATATTTCCCAAAGTGTTTTACTGAAAATACAAATTCTACTAATTGCAAGCGATAGGCATTTTGTGGTTCAGACACTTGCAGAAATTCTGGGTTCAACAAATTTATTCTACAGAACATTTCTTACCTTCTAAGATAATAAGGTGTGTTGGATGTCTCTATGAAGGGATATAGTGTGTAACATTTCCCCAGGGTGGTTGACTGTGGAATTCTCTCTTCTTTAACCCCTCCTCGTGCATGTGTATGTGTGTGTGTGTTTCATGCCCTTGTCCTGTAGAGATCATTTTGGAAAATAATGCTTTGTCCTTGTATACGCTCTTATAACACCCATGTATGTCTGCTGCATTGCCTCTTGCTGACATTCCTGCTGGTATTCTGAAAATCACATGTAAATCTTGCCAGACACACAGGTGTTCTTCATAGTTCCTTGAAGCTACAGGAGTCCTAGAGCCTTTCCTTTGAACTGCCCACAGTGAGTTCCTAATGAGTAACTTAAAAAGTTTTAAAGAAAACTCTCAAAGCATCAGATTGACACTTTGAAACAGGAAGAAAAAAGCGAATAATGGGAAAAAGTAAAAGTGATAGCTTTTACAAATAGGTACTTCGAAAACAGTCTTTCATCTTGGATTTGAAAGAATTCTGTTTTGTGCATTACTCATGGTTTCTCCTCTGTCTAATTCAAGCTGATGGTATAAATTACATAAATTACACTGTACAATGCTCACAACGAGAAAGAGGGGCTATACGTGTTGCAAAGGCAGGGATATGCTGCCTAAAAGCAAATGTATCCTTTTGAGGAGGAATCAAGGAAGCAGCCGTGGCAACAGAACATTCTATCCCTCGTCTTCTTCCCTGGGGCATGAGTTGCAATGCGCCTCAACACACAGTCGAGGACCCACATGAATTCTTCAAGTCAGGGTCTACCTGGGAATAAAGAAACACAATTTATAATATCACACAAAACCCAGAGTGCAGCGAGTACATCTAGAGCACATGAACACCTTCCCAGCAAGACCTACTCAATACCGACAGGCATGTTTCATGGTGCAGTCGTCCTGGCTCTGAGTGAGTCACTGAGCCTGAGGGATTCATCCGCACCAGGGCTCTGTAGCTCTAGCAGACATCAAACCTGTTGTTTTCCACGGTGGTTTGGGGATAACCACTCGTTCTTAAGGGGAAATATAAATTAATAAATTCAGTAAAGGCTTTAGTTAAACAGTTTGAAGATCTGTAAAACTATCCAGTAACTGATTCTACATTTCCAATTTGTCCCCTCAAACTAAATGTGACCTTTTTCACTGACACAATTCCATGTATCCTGGAATATTGAAGGGAGGCTGTAGCATCCTTCTAGAACGCAGAGCTGTTGTAGACTGCATAGTCTTGAAGGAACTAGAGCCTGCCCTTTAATTTCTCAATAACTTTTAATTTGTCTTCAAAACAGGAGTGTTTAAAAACACCTCCTTCTGCCCTTTCTTTACATTTTGAGAATCTGTTATTTTTTCAAAATTTAAGAACAAAGTTGGAGGTATCACACTACCAGATAGCAAACTATACCACAAAGCTATTATAATCAAAACAGCCTGGTTCTGGCATAAGAACAGGCATATAGATCAAGGGAACAGAACAGAGAGCCCAGAAATAAACTCAAACCTTTATAGTCAATTAACAGTTGGCAAAGGAGGCAAGAGCATACAATGGAGTAAAGACAGTCTCTTCAATAAGTGGTGTTGGAAAAATTCGACAGGTACGTGCAAAAAAAAAGAAAAGAAAAAAGAAACTAAACTACCAACTTATACCATACACAAGAATAAACTCAAAATGGATAAGAGGCTTAAATGTAAGTCACAAAACCATAAAAAAATACTGGAAGAAAAGATAGGCAGTCTAATCTCAGCTTTCAAAACAATATTTTTGAAGATGTATCTCCTTGGCAAGGAAGACAAAGGAAAAATAAACAAATGGGACTACATTAAACTAAAAAGTTTTGCACAGCAAAATAAACCATCAACAACAAAAAAGACAACCCAGTGTATGGGAGAACATATGTACCAACGATACATCTGAGGTTAATTTCCAAAATATATAAAGAAATGATAAAAGTCAACACCAAGAAGGCAAACAACCAATTTTAAAAAGGGCAATGGTTCTGAATAAACATTTCTCCAAAGAGGACATATAAATGGCCAATAAATATATGAAAAGATGCTCAACATTACTGATCATCAGAAAAATGCAAATTCAAGCCATAATGAGATATCATCTCACACATGTCAGAATGGCTATCATCAATAAATTAATAAGCAACAAGTGTTGGTGAGGATGTGGAGAAAAGGAAATCCCGGTGCACTGTTGGTGTAGCCACTGTGGAAAGCAATATAAAATTACCTCAAAAAATTAAAAATGGAGCTACCTTATGGCACAGTGATTCCACTTCTAGGAATTTATTAGAAGAAACTGGAAAAATTAGTTTGAAAAAAACAAAACACTCCTATGTTCATTGCAGTGTTATTTATGATAGCTAAGATCTGGAAGCAGCCCAAGTGCCCATCAGTAGATAAGTGGATAAAAAGCTATGGTACATGCCCACCTGGTTTTGCTCAGTGGTTAGAGCGTCAGCCTACGAAAGGAAGGGTCCTGGGTTCGATTCCAGTCAAGGGCATGTACTTTGGTTGCAGGCACATCCCCAGTAGGGGGTATGCAGGAGGCAACTGATCCATGCTTCTCTCTCATCGATGTTTCTCTCTATCCCTCTCCCTTTCTCTCTGTAAAAAATCAATAAAGTATATTTTTTTAAAAAGCTATGGTACATTTACACAATGAAATATTACTTGGAGGTGAAAAAGAAGAAAATCTTACATTTTGAAACAGCATGGATAGACCTGGGGATGATGCTAAGCAAAATAAGTCAGTCAGAGAAAGACAAATAAATATATGATCTTGCTTTTATGTGGAACGTAATGAACAAAATGATTTAACAAACAAAATAGAAACAGAAGCATAGATACATAGAACAGACTGACAGTTGTTAGAAGGGAGGAGGTTTTGGGGGCTGGGTGAAAAAAGGTGAGGGGATTAAGAAAAAAATATGTATATATGACACATAGACACAGACAACAGTATGGTGGAAGCCAGAGGGGAAGAGGGGTGGGAGAGGTGGAAGTGGGCAAAAGGGTGATAAATGGATCAGAAAGAGACTTGACTTTGGATGGTGAATGCACCAGGCAGTGTGCAGATGATTTTTTATTGTGTTTGAAACCTATATGTTTTTATGAACCAATGTCATACGAATAAATTTAATTAGAAAAATGTTTAAGGCATTAATTATGAATATGCTCCATTTTTTTTAAACATGAAATACTTGGTTGTTCAAATT
This sequence comes from Murina feae, assembly GCA_004026665.1. Classification (NCBI taxonomy): domain Eukaryota; kingdom Metazoa; phylum Chordata; class Mammalia; order Chiroptera; family Vespertilionidae; genus Murina; species Murina feae. Next base: position 27,392 of record PVJC01015550.1, read on the forward strand.
TAACTTAATTGCTTAAGAATATATTGTGGAAAAAGTAGCTTAATTTTTGTACTTATTTTTTAACCATGTTTGCTACCAGGGACCATATTCTCACAGCTAAAATAATTTAAAGCCTACCTAAAGTCTCAGTCTTGTCCCAGACCCTATGATGTAGAAGTAGTTTTTGTATCCCCACTTTGCAGGTGAGAAAATAGACAAAGGGGGTGATAAGTTCACCCAAAGCTATCCAGTTTGTATGAAGCAGAGCTGGGAATTTGTTGTGGGTGCTCAGTTCCTGGAGCCTGTGTTCTTACCCATATGTTCTGGTCCTTCCCAGTGCCTACCATGTAGAATAGACCTGTTCTTTGGGTCCTTTTTTACCCAAGCAGGATGGGGAAAAAGCATACATGAGAGCAGCAAAAAGAAAAAAAAAGGAAGAAACAAAATTGCCACGGTCTCTGTTGAATTCTAAAACAAGAGCTCCAAATGTGTGGAACTATAGCAACTGCTGTAACTGTCTTCTTCCCTATGACACTTTGAAGGAGATGGCATTCACTAGGGTGCATACATGCCACCTATCTGTAAGCCATTCATCTCACTTCCCTGAGGTCAGTCTTCACATGTAGTAATCAACATGGCTAAGTGATGAGCAAATTTAGACAAACTAACTTCCTTTGCTATCGCTTGAGCAACATGGCAACAAAAGAAAAGATAGAATGCAATCTTGGTTTTACTAAGGTTATGCTTTATCAGGCATAACATTCTTAATAATGAAGACAGAAAAGTGTTAGATTGTGGTATGATCAGATGCATAAATAGCTACCTTTAAGGTCAGACCTGCAGGGGGATTGTGGGTAGTACAGCTTCACATGCTATGCTATTCAACAGACACTAATTCTGTGGCCAAAGTGAATTTTGTATTGTTTCCTTCACTTCTGCAGGCCCTTAGGATTCAGGGCCTTTTCCTTCTCTCAACTGGAAAAATTTCCTCTAGTAAACCTCTCCCTGTCGAATTGACCCCTGCATTCTCCAAAACCTGGTTCAGATCATGGTGATTTCATGGGCATCTCACTGTGTCAGCCCCTGCCCCATTCACAGCTCTGAGTCAGTCTCCACTTATGGCTATCACTCCCAGCTGACGGGCACCCCAGGTTCTACTGGGCTCTCTTAAGACTGCACATCTTTCACAGGAATCAACATATTTTGCCTGTAAAATTTGGCTTTCTATGTTATCTTCACTGCTTCCGCTTAAGAGTTTGAGGGTGCTTTTTGTAACATCCACATTGTAAGTGCAGCGTTTCAAAAGTACTTGTTGACAATGTTGAATGAAGTCACCTACCACAGAATTAACTCTTTTCAAGCCCACCATTCTATTTAATAACATTCTCTTCCCTAGGGAGGAAAGTAATATCTCCTGTGGGTAAGAATGATTTGTGTAGGGAGTATTTCTTTTTAGAAATTGTGGTAGGCACTGCTATTTGTGTCCCAGTATTTGCCTTCCCCTGAGCAATGTGCATAACTCGGCTATAATTCCCAGCTTCTCTTGAAGCTCTGAGATACAAGTGAAAGCTGCTCCTCAGGATTTCGGGGAAGGCTTCAAGGAAACTATAAGCTCAGAGGGAATGTCTTTGCATTTTACCTCTTCCTGGGAAGCAGGCATAATGATCGGAGATTTAGTAGCTACGGTGAACCATTAAGTAACTTTGAAGATGCTAGGTCTTATCTTACTGATAGAAAAAGCCTTGATTTATGATGTTCATGGACAGACCAGCTTTACACTTCTTACTTCTGTATTTCTTTTTAGTTAAAAAGAAAGAAATATCTACTTTGTTTAAGAAAATATTTCTATTTGTTTATTTTTGGCTTAATGTTATTTGCAGACAAACCCATTTCTAACCAGTAGAGAAGTTAAATAAATGTGCAATCAAGTGGTAAGTGGCATAGCACAGGTAAGATGTTATTAGGAGTTCAGTAACACTTTAGAAGAGATTGCTATAAAAGAAAAAAGATCACAGCTCAAGTTTATAGTCTTAATTAGAGTGGATTGTTAATAATTTATAAAATAGAAATGCAATTCAAAATTGTTGTGAACAATTAATTGGAAGATAACAGAAGAAGTTTTGCAATGTGTCCGCGTGGCTAGGCTGAGCTGCATTTCTCAGAGTTCCCTTTCCAGTGTTTTTCCAGGTAGAATGGGCCACAGGGAGGTCCTGGTAGGGTAGGTGGACACAGAAATGAAGCTGCAGCCAGAATGCAACTTACACAACGTGCTGTATACCTGCCGGTCCACCTCAGGAGTTTGAGGTAGCAGCCAGGTCTGCAACTACTCCTCTGGATCTTCCTTCAGCTTCTCGGAATCCTGTGCCAGGTGTCTGTATCTAATTCTAGGATGGAAGGCCCAGATCTCTTCAGAACCCCACACCATCAAGGTCAGAGGCAACAGGAAGTGACACAGAGTTGACTCCTTTTTCGTGGATTCCAGATCACGTTTCTGGGGTCTAGCTATTTCTTGCTGATCCTCACTTGACCTCCATCTTCCCTTTCTGAATGGCTAATGAGTGGACATTAGGCTTTAACATCAGGTGCAAAGACAATAAACTTATGGAGACTGCTTAACCAGCTCCCACAGTTGCAGAAGGTCAAAACCCCATGACAATTCCATTTATATTGTGAGGTTCCCTAGTGGTTCTGCTTTTCTGATTAAATACCAGCTGATACCATGTACCCTTTCAAAATAGTTTCATATTTAAAAGGAATAAATAAATGCAAGGCAGGCCAATTAGGAATAAAATTCCAAAAACAGCATATAACTAGACAGAAATAGAAAAGGAGAAGGTTTATGTGCCATTCTTCATCTCATTAATTATTTAGGAAATATTTATTGGGTGAAACTTAAATGCAAAGTACTATGCTATGTTCTAAATTAAAATGATGGGCAACAAATTTGGTCCTTGATAACCTGGTATTAGTTCTAGGTATTGGTGACACAGCAATTAACAAAACAAATATTCCTATCCTCTTGGAGCTTACATTCTAGATGGCTGAGGAAAACAATGAACATATAAATACATTAATTAAATATGTACATATCACATCATAGTAAGTGAAACAGAAAAACCAAGTAGAGGTAACCCCCTTCATTGCATGGTAGTGGCAAGGATTTAGAGACTATGTATGCAAAGTGCTTGGTCCACAGTAAACCTCCTGTAAACTCAAGCCATTATCATTAAAAGGAGATAAAAAGAAGAGGGCTAGGTGATAAAGATCCACGGAAGAGGAATAGAGACTATGCATGCAAAATGGCTGACCCATAGTAAACCTCCCATAAACTAAAGTCATTATTGTTAAAAGGAGATAAAAAAAGAAGAGGAGCAGGTGATAAAAGTCCATGGAAGAAGAAGAATTAGAACTCATGACTGATTACTTTTGTTATTTAAACGAGGATAGAGTGATGAGATTTGAATTCTGGCCTCTAGAATATGAGAAAAAAATAAATAAATGGTTCTTCATATTGGTGCGATAGTAAACGAGAAACTCTGTTAATTAGAAGAACCAATGAAGATAATGCAGTTTGGAATGTGGCAGGGAAAAGTGAGCATGAGCATAAGGAGGAGCGTGAGACCATCCACAAGATAAAACCCTGGACCTATTGCTGAACCTGAACCTCTGAAGAACCCTAACGAGGAATTCCAACAAGGTAAAAATTGAATAAGTCACTGTTGTTTGGAGAGACTCAACTCCGCTTCTGATTCTGGGGTGATGCTTCTGGTGGTACCTGGACTGGGCCATAGAGGTTTCAGGGAGGCAGCCTGTGTTGTGGTGAGGCTCATCTGAATCACAGGCCATTGTGGCTAATGTGACCTCAGCGTGGGACTGGAGATGGGCACCAAGCTCTTCACCTGTTGTGCAAGCTTTCCTGAAGCCACTGCACACTCTTTCTTTCTTTATTGATTAAGATATTACATATGTGTCCTTATCCTCCCACCCCATTCCCTCCCCACTCATGCCCTCATCCCCCCGGTATCTGTGTCCATTGGTTAGGCTTAGATGGATGCGTACAAGTCCTTTGGTTGATCTCTCCCCCATAACCCCATCCTTCCCTCTGAGGTTTGACAGTCTGATCGATGCTTCTCACTACACACTCTACAGGTGCCATCCCCATTTGCCCTTCATGAATAAATGCACAGAGTTGAAGAATATGAAAAGATCTAATTGCCATCTTTAAGATACTTTAAATTTTCCACTGAAGAAAACTGAGTAGTAGGCGCCATGTTATCAAGAGAGTTATCAAGAAAAAGTTTGGTGATTAATAAGACCAAATGAGATCTGATGTATTTCAGTTCAGCAGCAGATGTTGTAAATAATAATTGCCCTTTCAATAACTGTACTAGCACAGAACAGCAAGTCACAGATCATCTTCCTTTGTGTGGAGAAAGGTGACTGGCACTGCAGAATTAGTGAAGGGCGGAGTGGGTGGGGAAGCAGTAACAGCAGAGACGGGGTGGAGGGGCGGCGCTGTGCCAAAAGGTCACGGTGACACAGATGACAACAGAGATGTTCTCAGCTTAGTTGGCTAAGTGAGACATCCTCAATTATACACATATTTGTACGGAGTTAGGTGGAAACCAATTATTCAGCATCCTAGTGGAGAAAATATCGATGATCAGGCAACATTTCTTTGAAGAAGACAACCTATGAAAAGTTCGGGATGAACATAAAGGATCTTTTGGGTTGGAGTCCTGATGGAGCAAATTATTAACACAAACATTCAGAATAGCGGGCACTGAGAGGCAGAAGGAGCTATTTTGTTGACCTTGGTGTGTATTGAAATGTCAGAAGTCCTGATATTCTATTTGGAAGAGAAGTCACTGAAGACTAAACACACTTGAAACCTGGAAATAGTTTAGGATTAAGGTTTTCAACAGGAGATTCTACAAAGCTTATAAGGAAATGGATGCATAGAAAGTTTTGACCCCTTTTGAGTTAAAGGGAGAGCAAGGACAGTGTCCTTTAGGATAGCTTTGCTTGACACCATGACCCGTAGTCACCTCCCCCCAAACATGTATAATACTCATGACCAACCTTATTCAATATCTTTTTCTCGGGCCTTCGGGAAGTGATTGGTTAAGCTAATAAAAATGATAAAATACTTATGAGAATACTTGGATTGTGTCAGGTGTTGTTTTAGACTCTTGTTTCCATCCATGTAGTTCTCATCACAAGCCTATGTTATTATTGCTGTTCTACAGATGCACAGATATAGGTACAGAGAAGCTACACAACTGCTTCAAGGTCACACAGTCTGTTTTCAGAAGCCGGGTGTGTGTGTACAAGCATATTCTAGTTGTGAAGAAATGGTTACCCTAAAATAACAATGTCTGTATAGCTATGTGAAAATGCTCATGGATGAGAGCAGTACTTAAAATCATCTCTTTTTACTGATCCCTTTTGAACTGAGAAAATATTTGTATTACACATACTAATGGGAGGGCCCTGGCTGAGCAGCTCAGTTGGAGGGTCGTCTGGTTCACCAAAGGTTTAGGGTTTGATTTCCTGTAAGGGCTCATATGGGAGGCAAGTGATTGATGTTTCTCATATCAAGTTTCTCTCTCTCTCTCTCTCCCTTCCTCTCTTTTTAAAAATCAATTTAAAAATACCCTAGGATAAGGGTAAAAAAAAAAAACTAACAGGATGGGTTTGGGACTCCCTTATGAAAGAATTTTTGAATACCAGATGATGTGAGTTTTATTATTGATTAAACATAAAATACAATTTCTTATGAATATGGTTGGTCATGAAATATCTGTGCAAAAGAACAAAACTTCTTGTGTAACACTTCCTTTTAACTTCTCCACCATGATCTGGTAGGAGAAGCAGTTAGCAATTTTTGCACTAAAATATCACATATGAAACCTTTTCTTCATTAAGATTCTGTTTCCATGACCATTATTACATTTGACCTTCACAACTGTCCTCATATAACAAAGACCAATATTCCAATTTCATTTTATACATGAGAACCTTGAATGTTCTACTGAGTTGCGGAAAAAGGCAAAACCTGGACGTTATTTGAAACCAGCATTTCTGAGTTCAAAGTCCAGTGCCATTTTTACTATGCTTCATTTATGGCCTGAGATATTTTAAAGACAATTGCAATATATTTGTACAATATAAATGATGTAGAAAGATCAAGTGTCCCAGGTTGTCTGGTGTCAAGGAGTTCTCTGCACATGGGACTTTCAGGGTTTAAATTTAGAAACTCCCAGAAAATAGGGAACAGTGGGCTGCCTTTTATACATCTAATTGTTTATATGATTATAAAGAAACCTCAACAACAGTCCTTGGTTTCAATGGCCATAAGCACATACCTGGTATATGAAAACAACAACAACAAACAAACAAAAAAAAAACAACAAGAGAAGATTAGCATGCCATTAGGAGGGTTGTGACTGAGAGTGAATTAAAAATAAAAGAATGTTATTCACTTTAAAAGTGGGAGGAATAAAACAGGGCAAAGTGCAAACAATCCTCTTTCAACTCATTAAAAACACATAATCATGAAGCGAGGAGCATGGAAAAGGTGTCAGTAGAGGGAAGTTAGTGGCCAGTGAGGTCTGAAATATTGTTCAGAGACAGATGGCTATTCCCTCTGAGTATTTAATGAGTCTGATGAAGCTTGGAACAAAATCACTGTTTCTTGCCATTAAAGTGGAAGTATAAATGGAATTTTTGTAATGATATCAGTATGGAGTTAGAGCATTGAGCTTACAATTTCTACAAAATATTATCAATTGCTAACATGGACCACAAACCTCCTCTAATCCAGACACTGTCATCAATGTTGCACATACAATGCTCACCACATTCTGTGGAGAGAGGCCGCAACCACCTCCGTATTCTATGTGAGGTGCTGAGGCCTATGAGATGTGTCTCCATGGCAAAGGTGGAGGACAAACCCAAGCCGGATGGTTCCAGAGTCCCTGTGCCTAACCTGTGTGTTGCCTGGAGTTAGCATATGATAGGAAGTGGCTACAAGTGCTTATTTCTAGCTCTCACTTTGAACTCATTTCCAAATGTGTGAGAAGAATGTGTTAGCAGGGAAGGGCCATAAGGAGGAAGAGCTATTGGAAAATTAGGGGTGGAGTTTGGGGAAAAATATTGACTGATGCGTTATTAACGAGTCTCTTAGAGGCATTTTTCTCTCTTTCTCTTCATGTGCTCAACAAGCAGAGTCTTCCCTTAAGTGACAGGCTCTGAGCTGCCTTAGCTCCTGTGTGGCTGGCATACCTAATGAGGTGAGAAGACAAGAAAATGTCAGTTTCATGCAGCAGTTCCATTGCCCCTCACCCCGGCCCCAGTTTCCATGAGGAAATCTGTGGTTCATTCTGTACCTTACCTCATTTTTTATCTTAAATGAAATTTTGTGGAGGTATATTTTCCATAATTAGAATATGGGAGTGAATTAATGGTTAATTTATTAGAGCAGTAGCAACATTCCCGTACAAAGATTCTTTGCAGTTTTTTTGGTTTTGTCGTGTGTGTGTGTGTGTGTGTGTGTGTGTGTGTGTGTGTGTGTTA
>PVJC01015551.1:0-34887 GCA_004026665.1 Murina feae
CTCCGTCGGTACTGAGAGAGAACTGACTGTGCTATTCCTTCGCTTCTGGAAGCCTGTGATGAAGCTGACTTGGGACCAAGATGAGCCCTGAGGACCACCGGAGTGCTCTTGGAATGCAGGCTGCCCTCATTGGGCTCTGCCCCTCCCGCCTCGATGGTCTCTCTGGTCTTTCCTTCTGACCCCTCTCTCCTTGCATCTGCCCCACTCATGCTAAATGATTGATTGGAGCGATGTCCCTTCAATCATGCTTAATGATTGTTCGGAGTGTCTTCCCTCTTCCTAGAATGCCCCTCCTCATGGTGTTAACCTGCCAGCCACACTTGAGCAACCCCTGCACCAGAAAGTGTCCCAACACCCAGTTCCCTCTGCTTCTCCCATGCTGAGTTGCAATGGAGATTTTTTTTAGTGTGTGTGGGGGGTGCGGGGGGGGGCTGGTAACACTGTACCTATCATGAAGCTGGACATCAGGCACAGAGATTGGGAGGACCTTTGGGAGGCAGAGCAGGCCTGGGAAGTGAAGAAGATATTTATGAAATAACTGGCTCAGTTTTTTAGGAGGCGCTGGAGCTCTGACTGCCTCTCTCACCTGCCCCCCTCCACCCCCCACCTCTTTGAACAATGCTTCTCAAACTTCAGTGTGCACAGAAACCACATGGGGATCTTGCTAAAATGTGCATTCTGATTCAGCAGGTCTGGACTGGAAACCAAGGGTAATTCTGACATGACAGGACCCTCCATGTCTGGTTTGGGCTATGGAAGAAGGTGGGGCTATTTGATTCAACTTCCTGGGTTTAAGGGCCTGCCCTTGGCCTTTTCCTAGAGTAGTGAACCTCACTTCCAATCAGGGATCCAATGTCTGGACATCATTGTCCCCTTCGTAGTTCACTGGGGAATCTTAACACATCCTGCAAGTGAGAGCCGGAAGCGGCTTACCTATAGGAAACGCGGTTCTATTGTATGTGTGCCACATGTGGTAAACACCATACGCTCAGGGAAACGTTTTTGAACTTGTGATTTTGTTCTGTTTCCCATTAATACTCATTTCACCATTTGCCATTTGCTCACTCATTTTTCTTTTAAATCTGTGCTCAAAAGTAGGCAAGCAGTTGCAAGCACTAGAGTTTTAAGGAAAATGTATCCGAAATTTTAAATTTAGAAAAATTCTGTTCATGAACTTACTGTTATTAGCAATACTTGGAAATTGAGAAATGAGGGCTGGCACCGCTGAGTGGGTGCTCATCCAACTCCCAAAGCCCCAGAGTTGGAGGAGCATTGCCAACCGTCTCGTTCTCTCTGATTCTAGAAACAGCTGTAACCTGAATTCCCTGGTCCTCACTCACCACAGGCGCAGAGGAGGGTATGTTGACAATAACTTAAATTCTGACAGGTCTTCAGCCACCTCTCAAATCTCTGAGAACCTCCTACATGTGTTCAAACAGTGGGATGTAACTAAAGATGGTGTCTAAACCTCAAGGACCTGCCTTTACAAGTAGGAGGAGATGCCCTTCTCTCTCACTTCCTGCTCGCTGCAATGCAGCTGCTTTGGCAGGCGCCTCGGCAGCCCTGTAGGACCATGAGTTGGCTGTGAGAATGCGCACTCGAGTAACAGGATGGAGGGAGCATGATCCTGTGGAATGCCGTAACAGCCCGGTGTTTCCTATTGCTGGCCTTCCCAAACATAAGGGAAAAAGAAACTTCTATCATGTTTAACACATGTCACCTTGGGTTTTTCTTTTCCTCGAAGCTGAACCCTACTTCAGCCAATACTGATGCCAAAATTAGAGTCTTGTTGTGTCCAGACTGGCGTGAGGACCATGTGTTCCTCCCCAACTCTGCTGCCCACAGTTTGACTTGGGCCCCACAGCTCAAGGTCTCCAGCTTCCCTATGCAGCCCTTCTTTTTCTCCCTAGCAATGTGTTCCCCCAGAGATCCTCACACTTTAACACACACTGTGGAGTGGGGCTGAGGAGTCCGAATTTCTAACAAATTTGCAGATGGTGTTGCAGCTACTGGCCCAGACCAAGATTTGAGGCTAATCTGTTGGAATGCTTGCTGTGACTACTCACAGGCATGTCTGTTTCCATAATGCTTAGCACACAATAGAAGTTCAGTGCATGCAGGATGAGTGACTGAAAAACAGGCAATTAGTTTGCAAGATGCCAAGAAGTCCTGCAGAAAGAAGCCTGCCACTCTGTTTACTATGCATACCTCAAATTTATTTTCACAGGAACCCCATTTCAGAAATGCCAATTAACATTCCGTGAAGATAGGGCTCTGAGAAACCCACTCTGGCAGACCCTGATTTAGAAGGGGGTCTTCCCAGCCCTCTAACTAGAGTGAGCCAGTCTTCAGATGGGAGTTTCAAATCCAGGTTTCTGTTTGGGTGTCTGCTTGGTCAATTAGGAGAAGTTGCTTCAGCTCAGACTCCCTGTATCCCTGAGGGCTGGCAAACTCCTTGAGGGGACATATTTGAATACATTAAATACAGGAGCTGATGTGATTGCTAAGGTGTTCAGTTTTCCTCTTCGGCTGGCAGTGCCCAACAGGCCTATGGCCCCCTTGGGGCAATGGGAGCCTGAGTTGTTTGCCAATTAGCATGTTCCTGTGCATTTGTTGGAGTGTCTTTGTTCTCAGGCAAGGAGAACGTCCTGGGAAGAAAACTGAAGGAGTTGGAAGCTGGCGTAACACTGAGTTCCCCGGGGGGACAATGTTGACCAGCTGAAGCCCTAGAGCTCTTTTCTGTAAAAGAAGCCTCCTGGGCGCTGGAAGATCTGCCTTTGCCAGCTTCAAGGGAAGGGGGAGCTGGGAGGAGGGGCTTTGTCACCGTTTGTGGGAGCATCTTGGAATGCAGACCCTGCTGTCTGCTCAGGAGCCCCAAGAGTGGCCTGAGGCCCCGAAGGAATCAAATTTAGAGGATCAAGTATAGGCTCTACATGGGCTGCATCCCTTGAACTAGAACATGGCCACCTAGCCCTTTGTCTTTATTTTGGGTCTTCGCATCACCTCTGGACAGGTAGGGAAAATCATCCCATTACATGTGTCAGAAGATACGGCCCCTTTGAAACAAAGGCAGAAAGCCATAAGGAAAAGAGGAACAGACATTCTTTTAAAAGCCACAGAATGAGGAGAGAAAAAAAAAAAAAGGAATTAATGAGAAAAGGAAACACTGTAAGAGAATCTAAAAATGTAATCACAGAATTAAAACTTTCCACTAATCCCTTGGTGAGATTAAAGAACAGAATTGGTGCTGTAAAATATTGAATCAGTGCTGGAGAGGTCAAGGTTGATCAATCTCATCAAAAATACAGGGAAAATGATAAAGACATTAAAATGACAAGAGGAAAGTTTACACATATGGAGACTAGAGAATTAAGAAGTGCTAGGCATTCGCTTGATGCTTTTGAGGGTGAGACCTGAGAGAAGCAATCAGCCGAGAGATGAGAGAACGCCGCAGGAATCCTGAGCGCGCAGCTCGAAGGAGATCAATACGTGCCGGGCAGAAATCGCTGGAAACGGGCCTGTGCCAAGACACCTCACAGACATGCTTGAAGAGTCAGGGTTTTTAAATTCTGCAAGTGTATACTCAGACTAAAGGAAAAACCTACAAAAGAACTCAGACTGGCTTCAAACTCTGGCTGCCCTCAGTTGCAATGGAGAATGTCTACAGAGTTTTCAGACAATTATTTGATGTCCCACCAAGGTTCATTTTATGTTTGAAGTCTCAAGAAAGACACTCTCAAATATGCAAGGATTTTAAAAATATACACTGCCCTGTACCTTTTTAAAGAAGGAACTTGGAGAAGTTTTCAAAACTGTCATCAAGAGATCAAGCACTGAGAGTGGAGAAGTCCTGGTATAAGAGGATGGGAGGGAGGAGTATCTGCTAAAGAGAGAAAAACTAAGAAGTTGTAAAAGTGGTATGGAACCTAATGAAAAGTTAAAGATATTGTCAAAGAGACAAAGAGGTAAAGATGACTCTGGAAGTTGTGATTTACTCTTGACTGATACAGGCATCCCACCCTTATCCACGGTTTTAACTTTATCGTAGGTATGTGTCAGAAAAAACCAAACACTCCATATAGAGTTTGGTACTGTGGCATTTAGGCATCCCACTGGGGGTCTTGGAACATCTACCTCTATTGTACTTCATTTCTCCCACACTTCTCTTGAAGGTGGTGATCAGGCCAAGTGTAGTTCCATGGAGCGGGGGAGTATCTCCAGAGACCCCCAAGTCCAGACTCAGGGGTGAGTTTTGCTTTGTTTCAAATGAGGACACGGCTCATTTCAGAGTATTTCATCATTTCTTCCTTGGGCAGCTGGTGGATGAGAGACCTGTAACTTCTTGCTGTCTTGGTGTGGATTGTCTTTGTACCCTTGTAGACAAGCTTTCTGTCCAAGGTCACCATCAACACCTTGTTCTCGCCAAGGGGACACCTGCTACTTCCAGGTGTTCTGGATGTCCTCAGCCTGCCGTACTCATGCAGGCCATGGAGAGAATCCAAAGGCCTCTGTAGGTGTCTGCACATTTCTGAAGCTCTTCTGTGGGTTCTGTCTAAACTGTTCTCAGCAGCCTTGAGTCAAAAACATTCTTGACATGCTTGGACTTGGGCACGGTACTGCTCATGCTACAAATGCTACAACTGTGCCTGGAATTTGAAACAGGCAATAGGTTGGCTTATACTTTTTAATAACAGAAAGTGACCAGAAAGCCATGTGATCTGCTAAAGGTCATTATGGGCAAGAAGGAGAGATTTCACAAAATTTGTTTGAAGGTAAGTAATTTGACAAATTCACACACACACACACACACACACACACACACACCATTTTATGTTTATGCTCTGCTGACTTTAGATTGTTTAATAAACTGGTTACCCACTTCAGAAGGTAGAGGCAGAAATCCCAAATGAGAGAGTGTTCAATCTGATACTATGTTAAAAGCCTCATACATTTGACCAAATTGGTTTTATGTCAGGAATGTAAAGATGACTCAGGTAAGACAGCGCATTAATGCAGTTCATCACAGCAACAAGGCAACAGGAAAATGTTGGCAGGAGTTCAGGAACCTGTTCTCACAAGGTATTTTCACCCCCCTAGCACAGGTGTCAAACAGAAGCCAGAAGGACAAACGTGATTTCTGATTTCTGTTTTGGATGACTGCTTTGAGAGACTTATCCTCAAAGAATCCATTTCATTTTGGGGTGGCGAGAAGTGTGCTTCATGTGAGTAAGAAGCCACGCTGCACCGCTCTATGAGAACAGAGCAAGTTTAGCTGCAGGTCAACGGTTTCTTGAATGTGGAAGAGACTCCCCAAGTTCAAGGTGATAATTTGCATGTGAGAAACTCTTCAGGCTCTACCTGGAATTCCCAAAGGGGTTTATCAAAGTGCTTTGAAGACCAGAAAAGGGAAATGGCTAAAACACTGGAGCAGCAAAAAATGTAGTCCAATGTGGGGGAGCCCAGAGATTTGCAGGGGATCAGGACAACTATTGGATGCAACTTCTAAATTATCTCAAGACATCAAGCGATTTTGCTGCTTGATTCTTCAGGGTGGCTCCTGGTCGACATGTAATTTACATACAGTATCACCAATTTTAAGTGTACGACTCAAGGGGTTTTGGCAAAAGTTTCCCGTCGTGTAGCTGCCACCACAATCAAGACCTGAAACATCGCCGTCATCCCAGAAGTTTTCCTGCCTTTCTGTACAACCAATTCCCTCTGCACACCCTCCGTCACAGGCAGCCACCGATGTGCCTTCACGTTGTGTGTGTGTGTGTGGGTGTGTGTGTGTGTGTGTGTGTGTGTGTAAGTTTGCCTACTGAGGGTCTCCGGAGCTCTGTGTACCTCCCTCGTCTTTGACATTCTACCCTGGAGATTCTGGCTGCCTCTGCCTCCTTGGACTCTGATTTGTCCTTCAGCTCAGCAGGGCTGCTGGGCTCGGTTTGGGTCCCCCTACCAGTGCTGTGCTTGGGAACTCCCTCCAGGCAGTCAGGTAGACAGACATAGACCTCATCTGTGGTTTCTCTCATCATCTCAGTCCTGTGTTGTGGGTCCAATAGCTGTAGGAGAGATTTTATTCAATTGATTTGGTTTTTAATTGTTTACGCTGGGAGGGCAATGTCTGCAGCCATTAATCCTTCCCAAGCAGAAGTGGAAGTGCTCTGACTCATCCTCTGCTATTTGCCTGATGATCTCATGTTACCTGGAGTCACCAGAAGAAAGCGCTTCAGGTGCATTCAGGCTGGTGGCCACTCCCTCAAGGCAGGTGCACAGTTTCAGGTGAAAGGAAACAGTTGTGTTTTCAGTTTGGAACCCACTGCCCCCTCAAGGCATACGGAAGTGTACAGACATTGTTGAATAATTTATTTTGAAATAATTTCAAATTCAGTGAAAAGTTGCAGGACCAGTTGTACAAAGAACTATTATTGTCAATTGTCCTAATAAAGTCTTTGTTCCCTCTCTGGTCCCATCCAGGCCACTATGTGCACTTAGTAATCATGTCTCCTTGGTCTCCTTCAGTCTGGAGCCATCCTCCAGTCTGTCCTGCTCACATATATCCCAGATAGTTTTAAAGAATGCAGGCCTTTCATTCCAGCGCAGGGTCCTCCATGTGGGTCTGTCCATGTTTCCTTGGGTCCAAACTCAGGCCATGCTTTCTTGACAGGAATTACATAAAAATGATGCTGGCTTTTTCAGCACAGGGGATCAGGGAGCACAGGATGTCAGGTGATTTCACTTTAATCACCAGGTTACAAGGTTCTCTGACAACTTTCTCCACTACTGAAGGGCCCCATTTTCCCTTTTGTAACTTATGGGGACAAGTTCTGAGACTCTGCCAGTATTCAAAGATGCCTTTTTGAAGGAGTAAAACATTTATGACTTAATTGCTCTAAAGGATAACAACAATATAACAAAAGCAATCATCTAATGGGTATTGTTAAGTGCCTGGCACCATGCTAAGCACTTTGCAAAACTTAATTTAATCCTCAAGTGCTGTGCCATAGGCACTATTATTTTAACCTTTTATAAGTGAGGAAACTGAGGATCCATGGTAATGGCTTTGGAGCAGGACATGTTAGATGCCACCTATTCCATCTTCTTGAGCACTAACAATTTCTTTCCCATTTAGTTAAAAAACACACACAAACCTATAAAAGATAGTAGCCAAGAGAGAGCTAAAGGCACCAAACAGAAGCACTTCGGATTTTCTTCTTTTGCAGCTCACATGTTTCTGTTTTGGCAACGAATGACCAGAAGTCCCATTTGATGCGTTAGTAGATGACACACAGTAACAAAATTTCAAAATCGCAACCATTTCAAAATCGGGTCAAAGGCACTTATTTAAAGTTGTCAAAAACAAACCCCACTAAAACCTCATTACGTTAGGTCAGGTCATGAAAGGTAATGACTAAAAATGTCAACCCCGTTAAAGCCATTTGGAAATGTGCCAATGCAGGGACCAACCAAAAGGAGAACTAGAATATGATCTCTTTGTAGAAAGAAAAAACCCACCCCGGGCATTATTAAAATATGAGAATTGATGTAACAATTTTTATACTGGCCAAAAATTATGAGACTAAAATGTTTCCAAATACCCTTGAGAAAGAGACCATAATTTTCTCATGTATTAATTATAAATTAAGCACTGTCTATCAGTCTCTGTTTCAATTCTTAATGAGAATTTTTATCTGAGTTCATTTTTATTAAATCTCCCTTGGGAGAAGAATGGTGGATTTACAGATATTTTACTAGGCCCATTTATTACGGGCCATTTGCTGTGGTCATAAATTTTGCGGTTGAATGACGAGTGAGGAGGAGAGGAGCAAGAAGTGGATTGAGCCTAAAAAATAGGGTGGGATTGACGGGGGCTCTCACAGAAAACAAACAGCTTTTACATTTGGAGACAGCTCAAAATGACCTGGAAAAAGTACCACATTAAAATGCTCTTTGGATGAAAATAGTCACATCGAAATGGACTGCTTCACTCATAAGCCTGTCACACACTCAGCCTAATTCCAAGTATTTGTGGCATTCTCGACATAACACGGAGTTTGGACTCTTTCTGCAGACCCTAAGCAGGCATCCTCAAACCACTGCCTGTCCTGCTTAAAATAAGATATGTGCAGTGTGCTAAGAATTTGTTCATAGTGGTTTTTTTAAACTATAGTCCGGCCCTCCAACTGTCTGAGGGACAGTGAACTGGCCCCCTGTTTAAAAAGTTTGAGGACCACTGCAAGGCCATGGATTGGAATCCTGAGTTGTGAGGCCAGTGTGCTAAACCACAATACTGAGTGAACCCAGCAGATGGCCTGGCATCCCATTCCCACAGAAGTTTTGGTATTCTCCATTAATCACTTAGGGAATGGTACTTAAGTGATAAAAATAAAAAATAATTTGTTATGCCTGACCAGTGTGGCTCAGTGGTTGAGTGGAGGTAACAGTTTGATTTTCAGTCAGGGCACGTTCTTGAGTTGTGGGTTTGATCCCCAGTAGGGGGTATGCAGGAGGCAGCCAATCAATAATTCTCTTTCATCATTGATGTTTCTATCTCTCTCTCCCTCTCCCTTTCTCCAAAATCAATAAAAACATATAAAACATTATTTTATTTTTGTTTTTTGTGTGTGCACGTGTGTGTAATAAGTGGAGTTAAAATTTTAATGGAATCTTCAAAAGGCAGTTAACTAGTAGTGGGGGCTAGAGGTAGAGAGTGAGTATAGAAAAAACCAGTGTCTTGTTGGGAACATGATTCCAGGAGTCATAAACCTTCATTTCTGGGTTCCTGTCTTTGGTGGCTCAGAAATGTTTAGAAAGTGTAGCAGAAATGGCTGATTTCCCTTTCTTTTATATACAGTAAAACCTTGGTATAACTGGCTAATTTGGGCAAGGGGGAGTCCATTAAAGCTGAAAGTCCATTATATAATAGTTTTTTCGAATGTGCATGTTAAAAAATTAACAAATTAGTTTTTACTTATGTAGACAAAGTTGTGTAATTAAAATTAAGTATGTATGAAAAGTATAATTTCTGAGAAAATTTTTCTGTGTGTATTACTGGATTTTAAATTTATACTGAATAGGTCTAGTAAATACATGCATTCACCAGTCATTGCAGGTAAACAAATGCACAGGGCTGGGCGTGGCTTAGTGTACATGGAACATTGGCTGGCTGAAGTTAAAACTGCTGCAGAAAGTCTCCCCATGTAACAATAGAACCAAGTACTGAGCACCGGATCCAATGTGATCACACATAATCATTCCTTGAACATTGTTTATGAGTGGTGATTCTTGGATTTAAGTATGTAGACCATAGTTGTAGACATGTAATATTTATGTCAGCAAAATGACTATATTGTTTTTCCCAACATATGGCTTATTTGCAAAAATTTATTTAGAACAATAGTAAATTCCCCAATGGGTGTAGCATAGTGGTTGAGGGTTGACCTATGAACCAGGAGGTCATGGTTCGATTCCTAGTCAGGGCATGTGCCCAAGTTTTGGGCTTGATCCCCAGTGTGGGGCATGTAGGAGACAGCTGATCAATGATTCTCTCATCATTGATATTTCTATCTCTTCCTCCTCTTTCCTCTCTGAAATCAATAAAAATATATTTAAAAAATACCACAGTGAATTAACAATAAAAATGACCTATTAATTTAATTATAAGCAAATCTTGGTAAAAGCATTTTAAAATTAAGAGGGTGTTAATGTTCACATATGACATACAGGCTTGAAATTTTGTCCATTAAATCCAGAATCCATTAAATTCAGGTCTGAAAATTCGGAGGTTTGCTGTAATAGAAACCCGAGTTTTTTTCTGAGCGCTTGGCTGCTTAGAAGAAAGACTATATTTCCCAGACTTCCTTGCAGCTAGTTATGGCTGTGTCATAAAACTCTGCCCAATGTGATGTAAGTGCCCAAGTTGGCAGTTGTGTCCTTAAAAGGGAAGGAGAATATTTTCCCCAGCCCTTCCAGTTGGTGGGAATGTAGACTCACGGTGATGCATCTTGAACCAGGTAGACAAGGGACTCTCAGGATGTCAGAGCAACCAGAAAGAGGAAGCCTGGGTCCCTGACAACTTGACAGCCAAAGCTGCCATACCAGCCCAGACTTTTATTCAAGAGAGGAATGAATTTCTTTTGTTTAAGCCACTGTCAGTCTGGGTTTCTGATGCACATGCCTGGACCTATGTCCTAAGTTATTTTGTAGGTAAGTGGAGGATCTATGGTAATTGTTTCCATGCTTGTCTGTCACCAGGCTGTGTCAATCTCTCCCCATATTTCTTTCTAGTTCCGCATGGTTGCTCCAAAACTACCCTGGGCCCTGGCACAGAATAGCGCTGGTGAATGTTTATTGAATGAATGAATGTGCTGTGAGGCAGAACTGCCTGGGGTGGGAGATGTGATGTATCAGAAGACTGTGGAGGGCCCTAGTCGGTTTGGCTCAGTGGATAGAGCTGTGGCCTGCAGACTGAAAGGTCCCAGGTTTGATTCCGGTTGGGAACACATGTCCGGGTTGCGGGCTCGGTCTCCACTGGGGGGAGTGCAGGAGGCAGCCGAGCAATGATTCTCTCACCATTGATGTTTCTGTCTCTCCCTCTCCCCTCCTCTCTGAAATCAATAAAAATATATTGAAAAGAAGAAGAAGAAGAAGGCAACAATGACGACGATGGACTGTGCAAGGAAAGCTGCTGCCCAGTTGGAATTTACGTCTAGGAATTTGTATTTGGCTGCTCGTAACAGAAAAGCCAAATGACAGTGATTTAACTATTTAGTGATTTAATTTCTGCACATGGGGGACCTGGGGGTGGGTGGTTTCTGAATTGGGATGGGCTGTTAGTGGTGTCAGGCCTACATTTCTGCCATTCACTTAGCCTCTTCCTCATGGTCACAAGATGGTAGCCAAACTCTGACGATCAAGTCTGTGTTCTAGCAAAGCAGGAAGGTCAAAATGGTGAAAAGGAGAGCCAGCCACACCTGACCCCTCCCAAGATCTCAGGACACTCCTGATATTTGCAAGGTCTGGGCAAGAATACAAAGGGAGACCTAGCAACCATATGACTAAATATATCTGGGTATTTTGTTGAGGATCTGGCAAAGTCTGAATGAACAATAAAATCAAGGTCTACATAATTATCTAAAGTAGGGGTTGGCAAACTGAGGCCTGCTGCCTGTTTTGTGAATAAAGTTTTATTGACACGCAGTCATGCTCATTCTTTTTTTTATAAACTTTTTTTTAATAAGGTAAGTCTTTTTTTTGAATATATTGATTTTTTTACAGAGAGGAAGAGAGAAGGATAGTTAGAAACATCAATAAGAGAGAAACATCGATCAGCTGCCTCCTGCACACTCCCCACTGGGGATGTACCCAAAACCTAGGTACATGCCCTTGACCGGAATCGAACCTGGGACCCTTCAGTCCGCAGGCCAACGCTCTATCCACTGAGCCAAACTGGTCAGGGCCATGCTCATTCTTTTACATATTGCCCATGGCTTCCTGGCAGACAAGGCAAAGAGAAACCCCAGTAACCCACAGAGATCTTGTTGGCTGAGAGAAACAGATGCACTGAGCACTAATTTGGCAGCCAAATAAGGGACATGACCTAACAAAATGACAATGTACATTGTTGTTAATTTTTCTACAAGATGTTCTTCTGTGGCTCCCCCTTGTGGATTTCCTCCAGCTAAGTGGACAGCATAGCATAGATGACAGTTCAGGGATTAAAGACTCCACACCTGCTCTCTGCCCATGTATTCAGATCCTGGAATTAGGCTTAGAGGATGCAGGGACCAGCTGGGTCATCCCTAGATCCTCAACGCTCCTCCGAGCGCTGAGGGTTGCTCTGTCTGTATTGGAACATTCATGCGAGGGGCCAGGGCTCATTTGTAATTAATCTGGCAGCAGTGGGAGCTGGGGAGCTCACATCGATTCCTAACACATCCTACAAAATGGCGCCGGCAGCCTGGAAGAGGCTGGCCAAATTGGATTAGCGAACCAAATGTCTAATCTAATGCCTAAGAGATGGACGAGGCACTTATTAAACGGTCCACGGGCAGGGATGTTTTAAGTACTTAATCAACCCTTCATTTCCCTCCTCTGGGGAACAGGGGAGCCTCAGTGCCCCCGCGGTGAAAAATTGCCAATCCCTACAGGATCTCTCCCTGCCATTTCCATGGCAGAAAGTGCGTGAATGATAGCAGAGCCCAAGCAAGACAGGATGCTTGGCCATGGAGGAGTGCAGCCGGCACAGGTGTGGGGCAGGAGGCCTGGGTGCGCCTGCCTCTCCCACCTGCTCAAGGCCTGGTGTTGGTCTTCCCCCTCTCAGGTCTCAGGGCTCCTGCAAGGCCTCCTGCGCCAGGCAAAGAGGCTGGCGTGGCCAGTGCGCTTTCCTGGGGAGAGGACTTACTCTGTGTGGGAGAGCCATGGGGATTTTCTCTTTGTGATTTTAATTCAACCTTTGCCTCTTGCTTCTGGGCTGGAAAGCCCCCTCTTATTCTCCTTGCTTCCCCTTCCTCTTGTCACACTTGAGAGATTTACCTTTTAGAGCCAGAGAGCGCCAAAGAGGCCACCGGTGGCCCCTGTGTTGGAGTCCTGGAGGCCTCCCTCTCTCTTCTCTGGTAAAGTGTCTCCCTTGATGAAGTTCACCTTTCCCGTCAGGGAAACTAGGGGTGGAGGGGGGTCCTGTGTTAGACTTGTATCGAGGCCCGTTACTGCTGGTTACATGGTGACTTTGAGTTGGCCCAGGCTCATCCATGTCCAGTTTAGGAAACTGAGGCCCAAACATAGGAAGAGCTTTGCCCAAGATCCCAGGGTGAGTTTCAGTGGAGCGAGGGCTGGGCCTCTCTGGGGCACTTCTTCCTTACCCCCTTGCCCTGGTCCTTCCCAACTAAGCACCACCTGGCCTGGTCATCAGGAACACAGTCCAGTCCGCAGTAGAGCCCACCACATTCATCTTCAATGCCCCTCTCCCCATCTTGAGGCCTGATAGCCCTTCTTAGTTTCATGGTGTTCCTTTGCAGGGTTCTGTGTGTGTGTGTGTGTGTGTGTGTGTGTGCAGGGGGGGGGGAGCGGGGGACGGGAGGTAGGGGGAGGAGCAGCCTTTGTAGCTTTCCTTCCAGGACCATTTTCTCTCATCAGAGCCAAGTATCTCATCTCCCCCTCACCCCCTCACCCAGCCCCAACAGCAACAGGCTGTTGAGGGCCCCACCAGTTTCCTGGTGGGTCTGTTTCCCTTGGAGAGGCTTAGTAAGCCCTCTCATAGCACTCATTAAGACAGTTGAATAGAAACATTTTAAAAAGCAAGATAAAATCCTGGAGGAGAAAAATCAACCAAACAAACCCCGCAACTTCCAGTTAAAATGCGGCCTCCATCACTCCAATTCTTCTGTCAGCCATCAGTGCAGAATCTCAGCCCCTCTCATCTCCACATGCATAGAGAACTTCTGTCAGGCCTGCCAGAACATGGTCTTCAGGGTCCAACATTTTTGCCTTTGATGTTCCTGGCCCTTCTCCTCACTCTCCTGTGCAGCTGCCATAGCCAGGCCTCCCGGACTCCACAAGGATGAGGGACAAACAGTTGGAGAGGGGAGTGAGGCAGTGTCCCCCCAGAATTCCAGCTGCCCTTCCTCTCACTTCAGAGGCTCACCAGGAGGGGTGTGTTGTCATCTCCGTGGAGTGGTGGTGGCCCTGCTCCTGGTCCTTCCAGTAGGAGATGATTTCTTAACTGATTTATTTATGGCCTGGCCCTTTCTTCATCTTTCTGATTAATAGTCTAGTTGGGGGTTCTGGGAAATTTACATCCAATTGTTACCATAGCAACCAGCTCCCTGCACAGGATCCCGTAGAAAATGCGTTTTGGGTCTTCTGAAGGAGCTGGGGTTTACAAGAATCTCAGCATCTACCACGGCAGAATGGGCAAGATGATGTGTGACCAATATGAATAAGAATTATGAGCAGGGATATGAGATGGTCTCGCCTCGCCGTAAATTAGGAAAGACAGTTTTAGCGCCTTCCCTCTCCCCTTTTCTTTTTCTATCACTGGACACCTTTCCCCCTCAACATCCCCTCCTAAGTCCCCAGAAAGTTAGTTCTCCACAGGCCAAAGGCAGGACCAGGTCATTGAAGTTGTGAGGAGCGCATTTCCTTTCCAGCAAAAGGAAGAATTTGTAGCAGGCAGGCCACTTGAAGATGTAATTGGCAGCCTTGAGACCTAGTGATCTCCCACCTCTGGAGGTGTGTGAGGGGGGGTCCTGTCAGGGGGCTCTAGAGAGGATGGGGTGAGGGGTGGTATATGTGGAACCTCTGGGTCCCTTTCGGCCCTGGGATGGGGAGTTGAACTGAGCCTGCTTGTGTGACCAGCTCTCACCTCTCCCCTGGCTAAGAGAAATGTCGGATTTGGGAATTTAACTCCCTGGGCACTTGGGATGTCCTGTGTGTCCTCATCAAGATGACTTCATTCTCTGATGAGAAGAGGAAATTCAGTTTCCATAAGAGCCTTCCCTGGGAGCGCATCTTTCAGTGAGGGCTGCTTGAGCATTGAGAATGGTTCCCTTTGGCCCATGCACGGCCCCTCTTGGGGATTGGGGCAGGGTGTAGGGGTGGCCAGGAAGGCCCTGTGGCTGGGCCTGACCTCATGAAAGGTTATGTAGGTTATATGTCCCACCACATGGTTAGACTGACTGATGAAAACAGAAAATGCTCAGCTGACAAAGAAGCATTTGCATCCCATTACTGAGCACATTACTTTTAGTACACTATAAATTAGCATGCTTTTAAATAAATGCTGTGATCTTGTGATTAGCAGTTTTATTGCTTTACCTTTTTCTTTGATATTGAAAGTGGCCACGTAATAAATGTAAAGAATTAAAATGCATCACAATTAGGGTAACTGTTTCTTTATATCCTTACTTATTAGTATACAAAACAAGCACCTCAAAAGTCAGAAGTGGCCTAGGACTCCCTCTGAGAGGCCCTACTTGCCTAGGAGTATATGCATCCTATATCCATCCTACACATGGATAGCTATACATTGTATGTAATCCTAGACAATAGCTGTGTGACCTTTGGCAAGTTGTCTCCGCAGCCTCAGTTTCTTCATGTGCCCCGTTTGCAAAATGGTGAAAACAACGCTGCCTTGCAAAGTTTCAATGGTGAGATAAGGTGATGTACATGAAGTACCCAGAAAAGTTTCAGATACACAAAGTTCCCAGTGGACAGTAGGTGCCCAGTAATTGGTATCAGTGATATCATTATTTTATCCAAGTGCTAATTGGTTTCCAGGTGTTTTGATGTAGAATATTCCTAGATCTGTTATCTATTACTGTGTAACAACAAAGCACTTTAAAACTTAGTGGCTTAAAATAACGATCCTTTATTAACCTCAAGATTCCGTGGGTCGGCTGTTAAGGTTGGGCTCAGCCAGCAGGTTTTCTGGACTCAGCTGGGATTCTTCTTGCTCTTGTGGTCAGCTGCAGGTTGGCTTTGCTGATTTTGGCTGAACTTTTCATACTTGGGGCTGTTGCCACGACAACTGGGGTGATTCATTAACTCATTTCCTGTAGCCTCATGTGGGCTTGTTCATATGGAAGGAGCAAGGGTCTCAAGAGAGCAAATTGCAGGGTGCAATGGCCCTTATGGCTTACAGTTGAAACTAGAATAATGTCATCTCTGCCACAGTGTAACGGTCAAAGCCAGTCACAGATTCAAGGGGTCGGGGGAGAGACTCCATATCTTGATGGGAAGAGCTACAAAGTCTCATCTACAAAGCAACAAAGATACAGGAAGAGAAATAACTGGGGTCAGTTTTGGAAACAATCTACACAATTCACCCTTTTTAAACAAGAACCAGAGCCAGGAGTTTATTCCCTGTGTGCCCCAATGAGCAAGCCTCAATGAATCCTATACTTTCCCATTGCGTGGTTCAAGCCTATTTTCAGTTTTGTCTAACAAAATGAATTTCACACCTGGGTTACTCATCCACTAACAAACACTTTGTTCTTATCTGATGCCTGGGAGAAACACCTAGACAGCCTGGATTTGTAGTTCCATTACCTAGGAGCACAGTAATTGTTAATTACTTGCTTTATTTGGTTCTGTTGCGTTTGCCAATACTCAATTACCTATGTTAGGTTTTCTTGTGATCAGTGGGGCTTATCCAATATTGCAGCTCAGCTTTGTTTTTGTCTCAGAGATGTCTTTTCCAAGAGAGTTAAAGAAAACCCTTGTTCACTAGTTTATTGAATATTAACCTTTATCTGCTTATTTCAAAGGTTCGTATTCACGACTGCAAGGACCAAAGTGCTCAGACGGAGCTCTTAGAATCGAATAAAGGATAAGCCCCTCCTTTGCCTGATCTGGCTAAATCCCAGTGTGTGGAATAAAGGGAAGAGTGAATTGTGGGATCCTGGGGCATTCGTTTAACTCATGCCTGCATCTCTGAGCCTGCCTTATCCTCCTAATCCACCCTCCACGTTGCTGCAAGAGACCTAACGCAGAGACCTGATCACATCACTTGTGCTAGAGTGCGTTACTGGGCCCAGTGCTTCCATTCTTCTTCTACTCATGGCCTTTGTCATATGACTTTGCAGGTGCATGCCCTTGAATCTGGACCAGGCCACATGACTTCTCGTGGTCAACAGAATAAGGTGGAAGTGATGACATGACAGTTCTGAGCCCAGGCCTTAAGACACGTTGCATGTCTCTTTTGGCACACTTGGGCCTGTGCCACGAGCAAGACATGCCCAGGCTGGCCTGGCACTGCCAGAAGGAAGATGAGACTCGTGGGTAAGAGCCAAACCACCTCAGCCCAAACCAGTCAACATCTAGCTGACCCCAGATACGTAAGTGAAAAAACACTGATTCTTGTTTTGAGCCACTCTGATTTGGGGTGTTTTATTGCAAATCAAAAACTGATTCATGATTGTTGTTCTTAAACCCCAGCACTGGTCCCTGTAGCTTGAGGAATAGAGTCCAGGCAGATCCTTCCAGCATCTGGGCCCTGCTACGTCTCCTGCCTCATTTCCCCCAGATCTTGACCTTTTCACTTTACACTTTGACGTGACCCCAAATGCAGTTTTTCAAACACATCATGCAAGTTCACATTTCTGTGCCATTGCACCTGGTGTGCCCTTGGCCTGGAATGCCATTCTCCTCTCTTTTGCCTGGAAAACTCCTACTTGTCTGTCAAAACCCATCTCAGGCATCGTCTTTTCCAGGAAGTCTCACTGTACTCTCCTTTCTCATTGTGGTAAATCATGCTCACTTCTGAGAGATGTCTGGACTCACATTGATGTCTGTTGTGACCTTGTGACATGATAGTATGACATGCTTTCTTTTTATTTTATTTTTGCCCATCTTTGCTGCCTATCAGACTTAATTTGTCGATGTATTCTCAGTGCCCAGAGCAATGCCTGGCTCCAGCAATGCTTGGTGAATAAACAACGTGCTGGGATCCCTCCTAGCTCAGGAAATTGCCAACAATGGGAAGACAGTCATTTCTTGCTTCCATTCTCATCACCCCCAAACCATCCCCAAAACTCACATGATGAAATTCATGTTCTGTCCTTGCACTTGTGGCCCGATTCCACTGTAGGGGGCACTCAGGTGCTTAGTGAACACATAATGCCTTGGTCCTTTGGGTCTCCCTGCTGGGATATGAGCTCCCCCAGGGCTGAGTCTGGGTTTGGCCACCTCTGCGCCCTTGGTGCTGGCACCTAGCCCATACACCGCCATTTCAGAAAACACATTTACTCAAAATATTCATGTTTCCGGAATATCCCTCAAGTGGCAGGCACTGTTCTGGGAGCTTCGGATAGGTGGTGACCATCATAGACCTGGGTCTACCCTTCCCGGGACAGAGCATGCATTCCCAATGAGGAGACAGGAAAACGAAGTCACAACTTAGTTCAATAAAAGATGGTTTCTGTCTGTTCCCATGGCTGGGGAATTTTCTAGAAGGCTGACCTCTGTGACACAACCAGAGGTCAGAGCTGGCTGCTCCTGCCTTACCGCGGCACACGGGGGCCAAGAAGGGGCGATGGTGCAGAGGGGGAAACAGTGGCAGTTTTCAGTATGAGCCCTATTCTGAATGGCTCTAGGGCATATTCCAAATCGCAAGTGCTAATTTGCGACCAAGCCGTTTTTCACTCGGACAACTTTATATATTGTGCTCCAGGGTGAGCAGTATCGTGGATGTATTTACTTAATGATGTGGGGGAGGCCAGCCTATAAATAAAATAATTGTGCGTGTGACAAGCACTTTTTAAAGGGCCTGAGATGAAGGTGTGTGGGGGAGGCAGGGGCCAGATGACGCTGGGCCTTGAGACTACATTAAGGGCTCTGGCTTTTATTGCAAGTGCATCGAGGACCAGGGGAGAGAGGGGATGCACTTGGCACTTTAAAAGTATTACTTCTGCGGCCATGGGGAGTCAATTTTTATTTAATTGAATCAAATATTTCTGGAGAGCATCCAAACAAATTGGCCTCTAGTTCTTGAAGCCATTACCTCCCCCATTCTGAATTTCACTGCCTTCTTGTAAAACTCGAGACCCTAATTTTCCAAGGAGACAAACATTCAATTTCTGGTTTAGATTTGCATTAGAAAGAGACCTTAATTACTCTGATCTCTAACACCTCCAAGGAGCTGATTGAGCTTTTCAGATGCAAAGAGTGTTAATTGGCTAAGGGGCCCAGCTGAGCAAAACCCACCACCTCCACGTGTGCAAGGGGCCAGGGTGGGGGCTGGGAGGGGTCGGGAGGTGGGGAAGGGGTTAAAGAGAGGAGGGGACACCTCACCTTTGTCAGGTTTCCTGGAGAATGAGAGGAATCAGCTAAGTGGTTTTGCTAGCTTTCAATCCTTTCAATCTCTTCCCCTCAGCCCTTGCAGTTCCAAGGCACTCCCATTGCCTCCAGGAGGCACCCCACTTCCACTTCCAGCCCTGGATCTCCCATACTCACTCCCTGGACAGACTGTGCCTCTCTGGGCTCCTGGTTTCTAATTACAGCACTTCCCACATGGCACTGGGTGGTCTGTCCAATTGGAGGACAAAGACCATCTCTTGATTCTGTGCTGTTTAGTCCTGTTTTCCAATTTCTGCCAGAGCAAATGTCTGACAGGAATCACCATTGATCGTTATAGATTTATTTGTGAGATTATTTAATATTTACCACCCCATCAGGACAAGAACTCCTGTCCATTTAATTGAAAATTGATAGAATGAGTAGATGGAAAATCAGTGAGACTATAGAATATTAGACAATACTATCAAGCAACTTGACCCAACCGGCATATATTGAACACCCTTCCTACCAACAGGAAATACACATTCGTATCAAGTACATACTATGGGGGAGAAAGGGGGGGTTCTCTCTTCCCTCGACCAGCGCAGAGAGAGAACACAGGGGTTCATGAAATCTTGAATAGAATGCAATGAGATTTAAGGAAAAATGAAAAAAACACAAGACTGAGACAGAAATAGAGTGAAAGCTGGGCCTGGGTGTGGTGTCTGCCCTCTGATGGAGGGACAGACACAGAGAATGCAGCACCACAAGCAGATTTATTAAATACTCGAATAACAGCAAATTACATCACATCTGGGTGGGTCTTGAGTTCCTGGTAACATCATGAGATCCACCCCCTTAACACTGGGCAGTAAAGTCAGACTGAGTGGCGTCCCAGTCTCTTGACCAGGTCTGCCCCCAGGGCGTGCCTCTGCCTTCGCTCTGGGTTTCAGCCGACATATTTAACCAAGTGTTTTGCCCGCGGCCCTCAACACCATAGGACACACTCAGTAAGACAGACTGTATATGGGGCCTCAATAAATGTAAAACAATACATTTAAAACAATTCACTTTATACAAGTATTGCCTCAGATCACACTGGAATTAAATTATAAATCAGTGACAGAAAGATCTCTGTAAAATCTGCAAATGTTTAGGAACTAAATAACACTTTACTTCTAAGTAACCTATGGGTTGAAAAAAGTGAAAAATGAAATGAGAAGATATTTTGAACAGAATGAACTGAAAAGACAACATCAGAACTTGTGAGATGCTGCTAACGCAGTTACTTATGAGAAGGTTTATAGCACTAAGTGGGTGTATTGGAAGAAAGAAGTCTCAAATCAATGACCTCAGCTTCCACCTTAAGAAACTAGAAAGGGGAGAGAAAATAAAACCCAAATAAGCTGAAGAAAGGAAATAATAAAGATCAAAGTGAAAACCAATGAAATAGAATATCGAAAAACAGTAGAGAGAATCAATGGAAATAAAAGCTGGTTCTTTGAGAAGATCAGTAAGAATGATAAATCTCCAGTTTCACCAGGGAAAAAAGAGAAAAGATATAAATTTCCAACATCAGGAATAAAAGAGGTGCTATCACTACACCTTCTCCAGATAAAGGAAGGATAAGAAGAGACTATTATGAACACCTTTGTGCCAATAAACCTAACAGGTTAGTTGAATTGGGCAAATTCCTTGGAGGACACCTATCACTAAAGCTTACTCGAGGATAAATTGTTAACTTGAATAACCCTTTATCTATTAAAGAAATTGAACTTATAAATTACAAAAACTTTCCTACACTGATGAATTTCTACAAAACACTTAAGAAAGACATAATACTAAGTCAACTCAAATTCTTCCACAAAGTTTTAAGGAACAGAGTCAAGGAGATATTTCCCAATCCATGACCCCAATTGTGGTTATGATTTCATGGGTATATACCTATGTCAAGCCTTATCAAAATGTATACTTTATGTACAGTTTATTATATGTCAGTTATATGTTATAAAGCTGTTTGCACCCCCCACACACACACACAAACACATATACATACATACACAAAAGTTCCTGAGCCCTGTCCTAGGTCTGCTGATTCAGACTGTGTGGAGGAGACTTTTGATCATGGTTTTGTAATTCTGATGCACACCACGGGTTGAGAGTGACAGCCCCATGACCTTGAAATTCTTTCCTGTGGCCTATGAGGCTCCCCTTCTCTCTTCATGCTTCCCTTGAACGCTTTACCTCTTCTTCTCATTTTATTTTATTTTTTTACCTCCAGCTGTCTGTAGTTCCCTGCAGGTACATGTTCTTTTATCTTTGCAGACACTGTGCCCTTTCCCTAGAATACCTCATGCTCTTCTGTAGTTGACTGATTCCTACTTGTGCTTCAAAATCCTGCCCAGGTGGCACCTCCTCTGGGAAGCCTTACCAGATACACTGTACTCCCGCCGAGGCTTTCTCTGAGGACCTCTTTGAACTTTAATTTCCTGATCTGTAAAATGAGATTAAAAAGAATACTTACCTGGGAGGATTGTTTTGAAGACTTAATGAGATAACAGATAAAAATATTTAATACTAGTGGCCCAGTGCCGAATTCATGTACATTGAAAGGAAATTAATTAGAAGAAATATTTAATATCACTACTTGTTCTTTCTCTATAATAGAAGTGTCAACCAAATTCACGATAGACAATGACAGATCGAAACACACACATGCAATTGGCGCCAGCGAGAGCTTTATATGTATCATGCATGCACGAGTCAACTTAGCCTTTTATAGATATAGAATAAACTTGCTTAGTTAGACCTGCTTTCTGATTTAACTAAATTTTCTCCAGCCCAGTGAAGCACTCCACTTGTCTTTCAGGTAATTGTCAGCAACACAGGAGTAAATATCAACATGAAGCAGATTATTATTATAGATCATGCAGGGAGAACAAAGGGTAAAATATTTAACTGCAGCAGTGTTTGACTATATTCTATGCAGTGAGAAAAGCAGAAGTCATTTTCAAGGTCCACCATTTCTTACTTCTTTACAGTCAGGTCAAATTTCTAAGCTTTCTAACTCTCCATTTTCTGGCTAATGAAAAGAAAATAGGATTCCATCAAGTCTCCTGTCTACCTACTCCAGGACTTTTGTGAGGATCAAATGAGATGAGGCACGGGAAAATGCTTCACAGCCGTTTGGTTACAGTGTAAAATGTTGCCATCTGGCTATAAAGCACATTGTGTTCCTGGGCTGAAGAAACTCCAAGGAGGCTAGTTGCTAGGGAGAAGAAACTGAGCATTGCTATGTGATGTCATTACCTGGTGCCCACAGTGACCATTTCGGGCTGGACTGGGCTGTGGGCTGCATTTTTGCACTATGGGGTTTCAGCAGTGCCAGCTGCTATTTGGTGGGCTGTTGCTAACAGAGTGCTGGTGGGGCATGTGTCCCACTTGGGGAAAGCCAAGTGTTGCTTTGTAGGCACCAGATCCATGGTGCCATTTCTTTGTAAATGGCCAGTGTGCATCACGGCAGCTTCTGCGTTGAGCATCTGTCCCCTGGTGGTCAGTGTGTGTCAGTGACCAGTCAGACAAACAGCATATTAGCCTTTTATATATAGAGACTAGGGGCCCGGTGCACAAAAATTTGTGCACTCGGGAGGTCCATCAGCCCAACTTGTGCACTCTTGCAGTCTGGGACCCCTCTGGGGATGTCCACCTGTTGGTGTGCCTGATCAGCCTGGGTGAGGGGCTGATCTGTTTGTAGGCTGGCCAAGCCCCCCAGTGTGGATCCTCACCCCATTGGGGTGTGGCCAGCCTGGGTGATGGGCTGAGGGGTGCTTTCAGGCTCCCCACAGTTCCTTCAGGTTTTGGGTCCCTACTGGGGTACCTGGCCAGCCTGGGTGAGGGGCTGATGGCTGTCTGCAGGCTGGCCAAGCTCCCCAGTGGCATCCCTCACCCCATTGGGGTGTGGCCAGCCTGGGTGAGGGGCTGATGGCTGTTTGCAGGCTGGTCAAGACCCCCAGTAACGTCCCTCATCCCACTGGGGTGTGGCCAGCATGGGTGAGGGGCTGATGGCTGTTTTCGGACTTTCAGGCTGCCCACAGCTCCCATTGACCCAATGTCCCAGCAAGGCTGTCTAGAAGCAGGTTTCTGGGGTTTATTTATCTTCTATAATTGATACACTGTCCTTTAAGCCAGGGCCTAGGCAGTTAATGAAACCTCCTCTCTGCTTCACTCAGTTAATCAGCTCTGGCTTCTATAATGAAACAATGTGTCCCTTAGAAATCAGGCCCAGCCTGCTGTTTGCTCCTGAGTCTTCTAGGATTGAGACATTTGTTGCAAATATGTTCTTCCCTGGAGTGAAGAGAAGCCCAGGCAGCCCGCAAACAGTTTCACTCCTGCTGCAACAGAAACTGCCTGTTTACTCAGCTCCCTGAGTGCCAGCGTACATGTTGGCTGGGTTAATTTGCATACAGTCGCTCTGATTGGCTGGTGGGCGTGGCTTAGGCATCCCAAAGGGATGGTCAATTTGCATATTACGCTTTTATTATATAGGATAGTTCTTGGTGTATATTAGAATTCAACAAATGGTGACAGTGTTGTTGTGGCTCTTATTGTTATTATTTCTCATCATTGTTAGAGCCTTCTGAACACATCCTGCGTATCATCCCACACACTGGTGGCTGCTGTCTGATTTTCCTCCCCTAGACTATGACTTTCCAGAGTGTACCATAGGCATTCAGTTAGTTCAGCCCACAAACATTTGTTGAACACTCCCTGGTTGTCACCCTCTCCCAGGTGCTGGAGACACAAAGATTGGGAGGAAGAAAATGGGCATCAGTGAAGACAGCAGACTAGGGAGTATGAGGAATACAGATTTCTAAGCCATTGTTCTATTCTTCTAGCTGTGTGACTTTGGGCAAGTTACTTAACCTCTCTGTTCTTCAGTTTCCTCAGTTATAAAATGGGGGGAAAGAATGCCTATCTTACTTGGTTGATGTGTCTTTTTATTTTACTTTAAAACACATTGATAGTTTTGCTCAAATCAGCTGATATCTGTAAAACACACACACATACACATGCACAAAGACACTGAATATCCATTGGATCTGGCAATTAGCAGGGCATCAGAGGTGTGGAGAGAACTGTTTTAGAGGAGGCAGAAGCCAAAATGCGAGGATGGAGGGGCGAGTGACTCTAAAAGCGGGAAAGGGAAATAGAGACAGCTCCTTAGAACTATTAAGATGGGAAAAGGAGGAGCAGGAGGGTGGTGGCTGGATGGGGAAGGGTGTGCAGGGGAGCTGAAAGACCAAGTGTTATGATGTTGAAGGGAAGGTGCCAATAGGATGGGAGTGGCTGCAGATACAGGAGAGAGCCAGGATGGAAGGATAGAGTGAGGGGAGATGACTGCATGCCTGTAGGTACAGGCAGGGAGGGAGGGAATTCCAAGCTCTTGGTGGAGCAGATTCCTCTGTGGAGGGAGGAGGGGATGTGTAGGGGTGTGTGTTGGGAAGGGCTGGAGAAGTGTGAAATCGCGCTTGAGGGGGTTGGGGGAGGGTTATAAAAGACTGACAGGCCTGCTAAGTAGAGACCAGAATTTGGAAGGGTGCCAGCCTGTGGGGAGGGAGAAGGGACATCAATTTACCTGCAGCTGCAGCCACTGGGGTGGAGGTGGTGAAGGTGGGGGTAGCATTGCTCCGGGATTGGGATAGCTTTCTTGTAGGAGGACCAGTTTGTCTCTGTTTGCCTGGGATTGTCCAGGTTGTAAAACTGAAGAATCTGGGAAACCCCCTCAGGACAGTTAATCACTCAAGTGGGCAGAATGATGACAACCGGGGATCCAAGGGCTGTGAGAAAGCTGGTTTCTGTGATCAGCACCAGGGTGTGTGTGTGTGGGGGGGGGGGGGGGGTGCGGGGGGTGGAAGAGTGGGCCAGATATGGGAGTGGAGGGTTGGGAGTGAGGTTAAAGGACCTAAAGGTGCTACTCTCCCAGGTGCCTGGCCTCCTGAGGCACTAAATATTTTTTTCAGAGACTGCAAAACCATATATTTACATGCTACTTTAAATTTTTGCCATAGCCATATAGCTTGTGTTAACTTAATATTCTTTAAAATTGGTTCCTTAATAAATATGTCTTAAAACCATCTCTGCTCTATGTGGAGAAGAACAAAGAAACCACACACCACCACCGCCAAACAGGAGTTGGATCCTGACTGGATCTGTTGCCTGACAAAGGGGCCGAGCCTGAGGCTGCTCCTTCCCCGTTAACCTGGGAGCCAGCCGCGCCCCCGGCGCTGGAAAGCATTCAAGATGTGCTGCGCCAGACCTAGTCCTTGAGCTGCTCTGAGTTGGAGACTTGAAAGGGAGCGTAGCTTTCCTGCTATTGAATTCTGTGTTCCATTGCTGCCTGAAGTCCTCTTGCACTCACTTCTCGCTTTGGAAAATGCTATTGTCAAGTATTGAGGCTGTAGGTCCTCTTCGTGTTCTCTAGAGTCAACAACAGCTGTGCATTTAAATACCAAGAAGCCTTTTTGTGCATTTTCTGAGAGGTCATGTATAGTCTCAAGATTATTAAGCTGAAAAGGTCCCTGAGGACTCAACCGATCTGAACCCCCCCCAATTTCCCTTTCCCCCCCCCCCACACACACACACACACCACCTGCTGAAACTGAAGCCCAGAGAGGGCTGAGACCCACACAGGGCAACACAGCACCGGCCCTCCCAGCTAGGCCATCACACCTAGTCAGCTGCTTTTCCCAGTCTTTCCCCACTTTGCCTTCAGAGACAATTTTGCTTCTTGATTTCTGACTTCTTGTCAGCTGTGATTAATGAGGAAGGCTCCTGCATACACGATTTTCAGCTGTACTCAGTTTACGACAAACAGATTAGACCATTTAAGTCAGAACAATGCTATTTAGCAAAGCTGAATTTGGAGCTGGCAGAAATTAAGATTAATTTAAAGGTAAAAAAAGAGTGACAATCATAGATCAACACCTGAAAAATCTTGCTGCCTGTACATATCCCTAATTGAGAAGTATGTGGACGATTCCATCCGTGAAATTCAATTATCATGCAAGCCAGCGAAAGCAGTCTCCCCGGGGAAGGAGCCAGGCAGCCCAAATCAAGACGACTCCACCTGTCTGTTTTTGTGTCAAAAGAGTGAGAAAACCTGCCTGAGATATGGACGGGATGCATCAACATAATGAAATTGTCTGGGGTCCCTTTCTGTAATGGGATTACTCCCAAGCTCCTGCATCAGAGGCCAGCCCAGAGGAACCTCTGAGGCTCCAATAACCTCTGGATCCTGAGGGCTTGATGGCACAGGTGCCCATTCCTGCCACCCTTGCCCCCAGCTTGGATGGGAAGTGGGACTGGATGGGGGTGGCAGACAAAAGGCGCTCTCAAGCGCCTACGCCCCTTCCACTGATTAGGGGCTTCTTAACTCGAGCAATCAGCAGCGAAAACTCAGACAACTGTAATGATTACAAATGAGCCACTGGTAATTGACCCACCTTTTAATTGCGGGGAGGAATGAGTCGGTGGCAGTGGTGGTGGCAGATTCGTCAGCACTTGATTTGTGTCTCCTATTTGGCTGAGATTCACCCAGGAACACACGGCAACCCCTGGTCTGCGGAAGAGCTGGATGCAGCTCCTTTTCAGTTAAACTGCTCCGAGTGGCGGCGGTGGTGGTGGTTGGGGGGAAGGGGTGAATAGAGACATATTCCCTGCTGACGTTTAGAGGTGTACAGTTTGCAAAGTGCTTTCACAGGCAGAAACTCAGAAAATTCAACTCAGGAAACCTGGAGACAAT
Organism: Murina feae; assembly: GCA_004026665.1. NCBI lineage: Eukaryota > Metazoa > Chordata > Mammalia > Chiroptera > Vespertilionidae > Murina > Murina feae. The sequence goes on from PVJC01015551.1 coordinate 26,573, forward strand.
GTCTCTTGTTATACAGATGCAGAGGCTGAGGTCCAGCAATTGTCTCACCTGTTAGAAAATTTGTTGTTGGATTTGGATCTCCCGTGTGTGGGTGCTGCCCTGGTTAATGCAGAGGAAGACACAGGCTCAGAGGTTGTGTTTTATTTTTCATTTTGTTTTAATATATTTTGTTTGTTTTTTACAGAGAGTAAGGGAGAGGGATAGAGACTTAGAATCATTGGTGAGAGAGAAACATCCATCAGCTGCCTCCTGCACACTCCCCACTGGGGATGTGCCCGCAACCAAGGTACATGCCCTTGACTGGAATCGAACCTGGGACCCTTGAGTCTGCAGGCTGATGTTGAGCCAAACCAGTTAGGGCTAGGAGCTTGTGTTTTGATGAGAAGAATTCAGCACAGACTGGAGAGAGGTGGTCATTGAAGGTCAGATGTGGTAGGATCATTAGAATGGGTGGTCAGAGAGAGGTCAAAGATGGAAGGGACTGCAGGTTGAGGAAAACCTCCCAGGGCAGGGGTCAAGTGTGTCTTTAGCACCACTCTAGCTCCAGTGCCCAGCAATATGCTCGGCACAAAGCAGGCTTCAGAAATATCGGTTGAATAAATGAATGAATGATAAGATAGGCCTTGAAGGCTATAAAGAATTTGGGGGAGAGCAGGTATCAGTAATTATTGACCAGGAGAACGGAACCTGCAAATTGTAGGATATCAAAATTGCAATAATACTGTGTTTGCTGAATCCATGCTGAGTACAGACAAGCTCTGGCTGACTTTAACGATGTGGTTTGCTAGTCTATTGAAATCCAACAAATCTCGGCAGCATGATCTCATGGAGGGTGACAGGTCTCACTTCATGTGCATCCCTCTTCTCTCAAAGTCACCCAGGACCTTGCTTCCAGGACCATCTGTGCCTCATCTAGTGACAGAGAGGTTCTGAAATAGTTTGTCTCTCCAAGAATGATTTGGAATTCTAGTGGCCAGTCCCAGATTGGAACAGGACTCAAGGAGAGGAGAACATTTAGCCAGGAGGGCAAAGGTCTGTGTTTAATTTTCAGGTTGCAGTGAAAAATCTATGGCTCATGCTGACTGTGTACTTTGAGTCCTCAGGACCACATGAAGGGAGCACATCTCCTTGTCTGAAGGGAGAGTCTAGACTCTCTGCTGCTACCCAGGAGGAGCCCCCTCAACCACCCTCCCTGAGCTGGAAGGGATGGAGAACATGGCCTCATCTCCAGTCTGAGCTACTAGTACATATGATCCTCACATCTGTGATCTGAGACAAGTGGGTCAGAGAAGCTCATGGTCAACGTGAAAGTCAGCAACTTCATAAAAGGGTGGAAGCAGGGAAGCAAATCTGCCTGTTCCTAACTATGGGATTCTCATTCCAACATGTAACCTCAAAATAGCAGTGGATTTATTAAGCCCTGGTCAGGAGGGGTTTGCTGGGGACATTGGATGGTCACATTCTAGGGGTGGCTGGCTCTTCTCCATTGTAGTATGTTTCCATTCCGTTCTCTGACTTTCTCTGCCCTGCTCTGTGCCTCAGGGGCTGACACCACAGATTGCACTGTCTACTTGGCCCTCCTCGGGAGTCACATTAGATTCTGTCCATGGAGGCAACACAGGAGATTGAAGGGTGGGAGGGGTAGAAGTCAGGTACTTCTTTCCTGCCTCTGCCCCTGCCCCCCTTTCCCCCCACTGCACTGGCATCATGTTCTTGGCAGGGTCAGGGTCCCTCTGTGACTTCTGTAAGCCAGGCAGCCACTCCTCTGCAGCTTCAACTCTTGTGAGGCTTTCAGATCACCCTGTGGTCCCTTTGCCCTTCAGGTCTAGGAGTGGAATGGCTCCTGCTGTGGTTAGTCTCACCTTCCTCTCAGAACTCTGCAAATGGTCTCTTCCTGGGACGAAGTTATATTTCCTGCCAAGATCCTGACTGAGAAGAGATTTTAGCTGGAGTTTGGGGTTCCTGCCTTGGTCACCTCTGACTCCCCTGGTCTGATTGCAGAGGCTGGCTATAGAACCCTCAGTAAATACATACAGAAGTCTCTATCCTCCAGGCGTCCATAGGGTTGGAAGGAATCTCTGTTTCCCTCCCTTTTCCTCCTCTCTCAGCTTGGGAGGTGGCCTTCCTCCTTGGCATCTCTGTGACAGGGAGCTGGGCACATCAAGATGGAGATGCTCACACCCCCACTGTCCTGGGGCTGAAGGCTGCTTTGTTGGAATGAGCAGAGCCTGTGTTTCACCCCCAGGAGCTCAGCCTGTGGTCTGTAGAAATGATACCTTGGGGCTTATGTGGGGCAGGTGAGGAAAATCGTTGTCATTGAGGAGAAAGACCATACCCTACTTTCAGGCTTGGCATGTCCAAGTGGAACCAGGTTTTACGTGAAAAGAAACAGCTAACTTTTAGGGTTGGATAGACCTGAGTTTGATTCCTGGATCCTCCTCTCTGAGTCCCTTTCTTCATTTGTAAAAGGGGATTATTGATAGTCTCTCTGCTCCAAGGTTACCTCGAGGATTGCACATGAACTGGACCGGGAAGGAAGGGATTTGAGCCAGGATCTCACCTTGTCCTTGTGTCACTGGCTGGGATGCGGGCCGGTCCTGTGCCCCCAACCTGCTCATCCTCAGATCCTCCCCTCTCTTGAGTATGGTGCTCACGAAGAAAGCAGTTTCCCCATCTCTATCTTTCCTTCTCTCCTACAAAATGACCTTCATAAGACTATATCCCAAGTGCCTCCCTTTCCATTAAAATAAGGTAGACTTAAATCCCCAATCCTTATCTGAGAAACATCCCGTGCTCCCCAAGATTTCTATAAATTTGAGGGGACTTCTCTTTCCATGGCTACTTTAGCCTCTGAGTTAGTTTCATTTCTGGATTGTCTTTTTAGCTCACCAATGTTGTTTTCTTTTCTAAACTTGAATAAGATACAAAGCGCAGCTCTTCCTTTTCACAATTTCTGCAAGAGTGAACCCACCTCTCCAGCACAGAACAAAACATGCACTTTGCCATAGCTGGCTCTAGGCTTCCTTGCCCCATCCTATCACCTCTCTTCTCCCCTTCCTCCCAATTGCCCTGGGAACTCCAAATTTTCACTCTGTCATGCTGAGCTCTGCAGCGTGGTCCACCCCTGCTCCCCAGTTCTGCTGCAGACCACCCAGGTCTGCCTGAATCTCCTAGTTGTACCCAGGAGAACAAAAGCGTCTTTCATCTCCAGCTTCTCTTCCCTTAGAACCCAGCTGCCCATATAAATAGTACTGGTCTCCCTCCCTGACGTCACCAGGTGGGGCATGGAGAGAAACCCAAAAGCTCTGCCACCAGTTGGACTTTCTCCCACACGTCCTCCTTCTGGGAGGGTTCAGGGCAGAAGTGGGATGGGAGTTGCCCTGTCCAAACCCCCAGTCCTGGGTGGGGGTCTTGGCGCTGTCGCTCGTGCTAGAGACCTCGGATGTTTAGGCATGAGATGCTCCTTTGAAAGCCTGCCCTGAGAGCCTGCAGCACAGGCAAGCCAAGGCTGGAGGTAGAATTCTGCAAAAACATCTGGCGATGGTGGAACAGTCCCCAGGAGCCAGTCCACAGGCATCACCCATCATGCTGACAACAGAGTGCGGCTGGGGCTGTGTGGAGTCAGGTGCCCTTCAAGTGGCTGACAGGGTGACGCTGGGCAGGCTGCGGTCCCTCTCTGGGTGGGCCTGTGTCTTCCCTGTGCACAGCAAAGGGGCACTGGCAAACTGGAGCCCCAGTCCTGATAGTCTCCAGCCCAACGACCTGGGGCCTGGCGAGCTGGCCAGAGTGTAGACGTCCTGGCACAGGTGCCGTGCGCACACACAGAGCCTGCATTTTCTCTTGAACACACTTTCTCTCACCTTGTCCTTGTGTCACTGGCTAAGATCCCATCTGTCACGCTGAGCCATCTGCTTCCTCTCCTGCTATCTCTGCTGCCCAACTCTAAGTAAATTAAAAAACAAAGAGGCAGGAAGCTGCTGACAGCCGCATTCATCCTCATTTCTTTGGCTGGCAGTGGGAGCTGAAGGGCTGGCTTGGTGGGTCTGAATTACAGATTAGTCAGGGCTGGTGAGGAGAGGAACAGTTCTGTGGCTGTGACATCCAGATCCTGAACGGCACCACAGGTGGTAGTGAACGTGGATGGGGCAAGAAGGAAGGGATTTGAGCTGGTGTGAAGGACAGGGGCAGGATCTGGCTTTGGAGTTTGGAGAAATTGAGTTCAAGCCCAGTGTGCTGCCCAAGACCCGGGGCTTGGAAAGGGAGTTCCCACTCCCCCTCGGCCTCACAAGTGACTGAGCTCACAGAATGGCTGAGAGACAGCGAGGAGCGTGCAGATTGGTAGTAGGTGTGCAGCAGGTGCTCTATGGAAAACAGGTATTTTTGAGGGACTCAGGGAAGCAAGGAAGAGGATGGAGTAGGCAGGGGGCCTCTTGTCTGGGAAGGGCATTAGAGAGGCATTGGTGACCTGGGTCTCCTCTGTGGGCCTCAGTCTCTGCATCTCTAAAATGGAACTAAGTGGGACTGTGGGGCCCCTCCCTAGAGACAGTGTGGAAAGAGCAGGAGTAATGGGACAACCCTGGAGGACACGGGTCAGAGGAGCAGGAGACATGGAGGGGGAACCATTGCTGTGGCTCCCAGTGGGATGGCTCCACAATGGGCTGTGTTCGTTCCCCTTATTTTCTGTCCTCCTGGTGAGAAAGAATCAAACCGCTTCACCTCATTGACATCAGACTTGGCCCATGAATGTGAAAGGAAGCTCCGTGTGCCAGTTCTGAGTAGAAGCTTTAAGAGCTGGCACAGATTTCCATGCTTGCTCTTTCCCTTCTTCCGTGGGACTGAAGTGCAGTGCTCTCACCTAGTCTGGGTCTCAGAATGAAGATGGAATGGAGCAGAGCCAGCGCCGACCCCCAGCGGGTATGAATGGGCGCCAGAAGTAAGTGTTCGTTGTGAGTCATGGACAGTGGAGGCCCATTAGCAAAAACTGGCTGATCCAAGCCCCTTCAAATCCACGTCCCAACCTGCATGTTGAAAAAGGGATGTAGCCGGCCTCTGCCCGCATTCCTGCAATCTGTTTTTTTGCCAGATGGGGTGTCCTCTGTGACCCTCTCTGGGTCTCAGTCATTGTTTCTGCAAAATGATTGAATTGTGGACAATTGAAAGTCAACAAGGGAGCCCCCTGTGAGGCAGACAGGTATCGAGCACCAATACAAGTGGACGGTCATGGCGTCCTCTTTGTGCTGTCAGCTGCCAGCTTCCTGGTCTTCTTACGGGTCTCACTGCTGCAATTGCCAGGGCCCAGCATGCAGGCACTCTCCTCCCGCGCCAGCTTCCCACAGTTAGAGTGGCCTCCACCACGCAGTCCCAGGAGGCGAGCTTAGACCTCCCTACATATCAGGGTCTAAGTCCCTCCTTCCTGACCCAACCCTACTGAACTCACAATGGGGAATGGTCGGGCTCTGATGGAGGCATGGAGGTGCCCCAGGAAGACAGATAGTTCAGCTTCGAAATGAAAGCCTTGGCATTTATTTAGGGAGAGGAGACAGCTAATGGCAATAAGAATCCTTTTTCTATTGTCCTGAGATATTTATTTCTGGTCCCAAACTTGGCTATTCCATTCTGTAGGGCCAGAGTGCTGGTTTCCCTGGAGTGGACACTTGTCTGTTGGGAAGCATCCTGGCATCTGAGCATCCTGACTCTCACTTTCCAGGCTCCATGCAGCAGGGCTCAGGTGCTCAGAACTCCTGCTCTGAGTGACACAAAGAGACAGCGGAGGCTGTCCTGGTGCCTCTGGGGCTATAGTGGCAGTGGGGTGGGTAGTGGTATCCAGCACCCAGTGGCAGTAACGGGGCCACGTGCACAGTGGCCAGCAGGATTTGGGGCCAGAGTCCTTCGCTCTGTGGTGGCATTTTGGCTGTGGTCCTGGCCTCTGCCCACTTCCTAGTCCTGATTCTACATCTCTCCCAGCTGTGCTGTGAGTTGCTTGCTGTGCTGTCACTATGCTTACTTTCCACTGCATTTCAGCTAGAGTTGGTTCCTGCTGCTCACCAGGAGGGGCCCTGACAGTGACACACCCTCCTGAGAAGGCGGGTCAGCATCATGGTCCCAGACCAACCCGATTGGCAGGGGATTCTTTCTAGTCATGTGTAGTTCTGTCTCTGTTCTGGGAAATACTTTTTGTTACATTTCCCAGAATATTTTAGTGCCTCTTAAAAATTACCACCCATACCGGCCCTGGCCGGGAATCTCAGTTGGTTGGAGCATCATCCTGATACACTAAGGTTCAATTCCTGATCAGGGCACAATACAAGAAACAACAATTAATAAATAGAACAATAAATAAGTAGAACAACTAATCGATATTTTTCTTTCTCTCCCTATTCCGCTCTCTCTAAAATCAATAGAAAAAATAATTTACCACCCAAATAGCAGTCATGCTGGTGCTCTCCTTAACCTGAGTCCAAGCGCGCTGGCCTCTTCCTTAGGAGAAAGGTGTCTTGGGGTGTCCCATAGCCGTGCTTATAGTGGTTGCAGTCACACAGGGTAAGAGCCAATTCATATTCTGAGCAGTGGGACAGGGCAGGGGATCTGTCACAATCTCATGGATGTCAGTCCTAGAAGGACCCCTTGAAATGGTTTACTCGGGCATTTTTCCAAGTGGTCCTGGCAAACCAATGGCATCAAGATCTCTTGGAAAACCTATTGACAATGCATGTTCCAGGGTCCCACCTACTGAATGAGTGAGGCCCAGGGATCTGCATGCTGATGCTCTCAACCAACTCCCTGACCCCATTACACAGCTGGGGAAAGGAGAGCCCAGGTCTCCCAACCCTCAGGCAGCCAGGAGCCCCTCTGCAGCCCTCCAAGTACATAAGCCATTATAGGCAAGAAAGAGTGATCCAGTTGGCTATCAAAGGCCAACCTGGTGAGGAGATGTTGTTGCTTCTGGAAAAACACTGTGATGAGCATGGAATTTATAATCTGGCTATTTCAGCAAATATTTGTGTGCTTTGCTGAAAGGTGCACTTTCAGATCAATTCTGCACTGCGTCTTTTTCAAATTATTATTCTAAGCTTGCAAAATTGAGTTTATTACTGATGTAAAAATAATAAACTCAGGAATCATTCATTACTCTTTACCCTCAGGAGTCAGTTGAGTTTTTTTAAAAGTCAGGCAAGTCTAGGATGACCCCAGGTTTCTTGACTAAGAGGGGGATGAGATGGGAACTTGGTAGAGGGGCAGGTTTGGGGAAAGTGGATTGTGTAGTGGATGTGGAATCATCATAGAAATATTGGTGGGCAGAGACAAAAGAGGCCTGAAGCTTAGGGAGAGGTTTAGTTTGAAAGTAAAAATTCAGAACCTTTTAGCACAGGTGAGCTGATTCAGAGACAGTGTTTTATTTGTGTGTGTGTGTGTGTAGGGAGGGTAGCCCTCATCAGTCCCTTTGTCCTTCAGTAGAAAGTGGGGGAAGGGGAGGAAAGGAAGGGTGAGTGGTGAGAGGCTGGGACTCTCAACAATTCATAAATTTCATCTGGCACCAACAGTCTGCTGCTCTGTGCCATAAACATTTGTGAATTCAATTTAATTCGGTTAAGTTTAATTCGGTTCAATTCAATAGTCCCAGTTACTGTGCTGAGCACATTCCAGTTCATCAACTATTGAGCACCTATCATGTTTTAGGCCCTGGAACTCACCAGGGAACCTGAGATGGTCCCCATCTTGAGTTGACTTTCACTTGTCATATTTAGCAGTAGATTATGTTGTGATGTTTAATATCAGGAGTGAAGTCCAGAGAGAGGAGACAACACTCTCAAGGTCACAGAGCAAAATAGTGAGAGAAGATTAAGCTATAATTTCTCAGGAGGGATCCAGGTTGGCTGCCAAATAGCCCAGTGTGAGGAATTTCTCTGAAGTATGGTACAGCCAGGAAAAGGCGGTAGGATATGAATAGAGAACATGAAAATATGATTAGTACTAGATTATTGGCAAAGAGGATTAATAACTAGGTTGGCTTAGAACTTTATTGAGGGCAGCAGCAGGGCTTCTGGGCTCACTGCTATGATTAGTCTCTTGAGTTGGATGAATGAATGGATGAGAGAATCTTAGGATTCGGGGGTCATCCCATTCAGTCTTCTATCTAGAATAGTATTCTAAATAGAATAGTATTCTAAACATCACCTCCAGTGATGACGAGATCACTGCTACACTACACAGGGTAGATCACCCTTTATTTGAGCAGCTCTGATGACTGGAATTTGCTTTTTCCCATAAAGCGAGAGCTTTCCTGCTGTGGTTCCAGTCCATTGATTTGTCATGGC
>PVJC01015552.1:0-34891 GCA_004026665.1 Murina feae
CCTTGGGGGATGTCCACTTGCCAGCAGGGAGCAGACCTAAGCTGCCGTTGGACATCCTTAGTGCTGCTAAGGAGGCGGGAGAGTCTCTGGCCACCACTGTTGTGCTGGCAGCTGGCAGCCTGGCTTGTGGCTGAGCAGAGCGCCCCTGTGGGAGTGCATTGACCACCAAGGAGCAGCTCCTGAATTGAGCATCTGCTTCCTGGTGGTCAGTGTGTGTCATAGTGACCAGTCATTCCCAGTGGTTCTGCTTTAGGGTCAATTTGCATATTACCTTTTTATTACATAGGATAGAGGCCTAGTGCATGGGTGAGGGGCTGGCTGGTTTGTCCTGAAGAGTTTCCCGGATCAGGGTGGGGGTCCTGCTGGGTTGCCTGGCCAGCCTGGGTGAATGACTGATGGCTGTTTGCAGGCTGGCCACAGCCCCCAGCGACCCAAGCTCCCAGCGAGGGAAGCAGATATCTGGGGTTTATTTATCTTCTACAATTGAAACTTTGTTGCCTTGAGCAGAGGCTACAGCTTGCCTAGGCAGGCAGTTTCCTCCATCGCCAGGTCAACAAAGTCTCCTGTTTGCTTTAGCTCTGTGGCTGCTGGCCGCCATCTTGGTTTAGTTAATTTGCATATAGTTGTTCTGATTGGCTGGTAGGCATGGCTTGGTGTGTAGCGGAGTGACACAATTAACATATTTTACTCTTTTATTAGAATATATATCTAATATAATAAAAGAGTAATATGCAAATTGACCACCGCCCGAGACACCTAAGCCACGCCCACCAGCTAAGCCACACCTCCCAGCCAACCAGAGTGACTGTATGCAAATTAGCCCAGCCAAGGTGGAAGCTGGCAGCCATGGAGCTAGAGCAAAGCAGAGGCTTCTGTTGCAACTGCCTGCCTAGGCTGGCTGAGCCTCTGTTGACAGCCACACCCACCAGCCAAGCCATGCCTCCCAGCCAATCAGAGCGGCTGTATGCAAATTAATCCAGCCAAGATGGAGGCTGGCAGGGCAGCTCTGCACTGGGAGCCTTCACGCCAGCATAGCTGTGCCACGTGTGTCAGCTCAGTGGGGGGGGTCCGGCCTGGGGCCTCCTCTGGGCATCCAGGAGTGCCTGTCCCAGGTCCACTGCCTGGCTGCGCCCCCTGGGGGCCTCCACCAGGCATGCGGGAGAGCGGGTCCTCCAAGGGGCTTGCAGGAGCAGCCATCCTGGGTTCACTGCCTGGCTCTGCCCCCCGGGGGCCTCCGAGGGGCATGCGGGAGCAGCTGTCCTAGTTCTGCTGCCTGGCTTTGCCCCCCGGGGGCCTCCTTGGGACGTCCAAGAGTGCCTGTCCTGGTTCTGCTGCCTGGCTCTGCCCTGGGGGCCTCCACCAGGTGTGCGGGAGCACCCATCCAAAGTCCGCTACCTTCATCCACCCCCTGGGGGCCTCCACAGGGCATGCGGGAGCGTCTGCTGCATAGTGCAGAGAATCCGAAGCCAGTCGGCTGCCCGGCTCCACACTGGGTGTGTTCACTCAGCAGCAGGGCCCCACCGAAGGATCCTGCACCAGCATCCGCCCCTGGCTCACCACCCAGCTCTGTGCCAGGTGTGTCCCCTCCCACCCACCAGTGCACCAACCCTGAAGGGGCTGTGGGCAGCTTGAATACGGCCCTCAGCCCCCTCATCCAGGCTGGCCAGGCATGCCAGCAGGTGGATATCTCCCCTGAGGTGTCCCAGACTGCAAGAGGGCACAGGCTGGGCTGAGGGACCCCCACCCCCCAAGTGTACAAATTTTTGTGCACCGGGCCCCTAGTATATATATATAATGATAGGGGCAGAAATAGCATGTTGGAGAAACAGCTAAAATTGTAAAAAAATATTAAGCATGCCCCTGTTAACTTTGATTTATTCTGATTACGAAGTCACATTCTAACCTGGCTGACAGTGCCACTGAGGACTTTGGAGCTTACCTGGAAATGCAGCCCATCCTCCTCATCAGGGAACTACCTATTATCATGGAAAGATTAATGACTTTGTTGCAGAAACCAGAATTGCCAGCCCTTTGAAGACCCCCAGCCCTTGCATATCACTAGCCCTATGAAGATCCCCAGCTCTCTGCTTACCTGTTAACTGCCTATTTGGCATACTCTTTGGCTACTTCCCCATGTAATCTTTGTACTTCTACCCAATATAAGCAATTGGCTTATGGTGGGGTACAGAGCAGATTTTTGTGTATGACCTGCTGCTCTCCCATATTGCTGGCAATATTGGAGTAAATGCTCATACTACTATATGAGTCAACGCTGTCTCTGCTTAATTGGCTCAAGTAGTGACAGGCAGCACAGACACATTGATTGCCATTTATCATAACACATTGATACAGACAACAGTGTGGTGATACCCAGAGGGAAAGGGGGGTGGTGGCTAAGTGAAAAGGGGTAGAGGGGGAGAAAAAGGGATAGAAAGGATTTACTTTGGGTGGGACACATGATGCAGTGTGCAGATGGTGTTTTATTGCATTGTATACTTGAAACCTGAATGGTTTTGCAAACCAACGTCACCCCAATAAATTCAATTTTTAAAAAGTAAAATTAAAATTAAAATAAATTGTAGCCCGCAGATTCGGCTTTGTGGTTTTCTCTTTTATGTTTGAAAGGCAGAGTTTCACATAGTACATGGACTGTTAATGAAGTTTGTTCTTTTGAAGCCCAGAGTTAACTTACTGTCCACACCGGTGAGCAAAAGGGTAAGAGGCCGTTTTTAACATCTTTTGACCCTAAATACCATAGTATACCAAGCCTCTTTCTCTGGATATAGAATTGCATGCCTACATCTTCTTTTACTTGACCTTTTGTTTTTCATGGGACTATACAAGTTTCTCCTCGATTCTATCTTTTCTACCTTTCCAGTCAAAGCATGTTAAGTCTCATTCTTCACCACACTTCCTATCTCCCTCCCTAACCCTTTTTGTGTCTAGTTGAGTTCTATGAGAGAAGAGACTGTGTTTGTTTTATTCACTGTTGTATTACTAGCACCTAACATAATACTTGGCACAGAGAATTTATTAAGTAAATATTTGTTGGAGGTTTGAATAAAATGTTAAGGTTGGATTTCCTTTGGTTATTTCATAATCTGGAAAAACATTTATTCCTTTAATTTTTCTTTCATTTGGAATAAAGTACATAGATAAGTTCAAGGAGTATCAGAGCAGGAACACAGGCAACAAACTTTACAGAACAACAAAAATTGTGAAAAGCATGGTTGCTTTTTTCAATGCAAGTGAGTGAACAAGGAAAATCTTTCCCAATTTGTAGATGTTGACTTGAATTCCTTACCTGCTATTGATACAGGAAAAAGCCAAGTTTTTATTTGATTTTGTTTATATAAGAATCAATTATTATTCTGTTTGTTACTTAATATTCAAATGTTAATGTCAAAATAGATACACTCTGTGTGCTCACAGTAAGGAAATTCAGAGACAAGTACCTTGTATCTTTATCACATCACATACCTTTCAAAAGCTTCTCATACTTAGCCTTGATGGAGAGAAAAAGCAATGATAAATAGCCCCACGTTTGTGTAAATCCTGATCCATGTGCCCTCTGACTCCTCAAATGACTGAGTGGGTGAAAGCATGCGCATGCATTGTGACAGTGCGTGCATAAATACTGTCACATGTAAGGCCAGAGCAGGGTTACATAGAGAGGGCAAGTCACAAGTTGTCAAGACTCTAAATTGAAGTTTTGTTTTTATCAGGGCCTAAGAGAACCAGACCCACGTGAAGTCATGGCCCTTAACCACCCCTCTCCCACATACTGAGAGGAGAATTCAGAAGCCCATTGCAGTCAGCTGGTCAGATTGCTTCTTGCATGCTTCTTGCCTCCACTTCCCTCTACTCTAGTAGACCTCTCTGTTCTAGTTGAGACTGAGTGAAATCCTTGAATGTAAGATCATATCTTTATTGCTTTTCTACCCACATCACCCCCAAACTTGAGACTCCCAGGGTTTAGTAAAAAGCTTAGTACATGCTCCATAAATGTTTGTAGACTGAATTAACGAATGAACCAATGTTGCTCTGGCCAAACCTGCAGCTTCCACACCTTGCATAATTGCATGCAGTACTGACCCTGAAGATAGGAAAAGCAACATAACTGATGCTGTAAGAAAATGTTTCTTGTTTATACTGCTGCACCTCGATCTTAGGCTGGTCTAAGCACAAAGAGAGCTCTTTCAGTGTAGAGAAAGGAGGTTTATGATGTGTGGGAGAGCTAAGAACAATGGGCTCAATTGATACACTGGAGATGCTCTCGGCTTCTAAGAGCCTGGAAACTTCATCTATAGATCAGTCCCAGTGGGCAGAGCCAAGTAAGGGCAGACACACACAGCTTTCTTGGGAACTGGCTTTCTGCTGTTCTGAGGCAAAAATACATTCACTCTATAGCATTCTGAATCAGTTCTCTAAAATACGGTGTTGTGTCCTTGTTTGCCAGTGTCTAAAAATAAGTCCTTGTCATATCTTTAATCTTTTAGTCTTAAGGTCATCCAACTGGACTTGCTTGCAGAATATTAATTGTAGTGAAGCAAAAATTGAAACTATTTTTGAATGAGCTCCTTAGGTTTCTCTCTAGTCATGCTCCTTGCCAGCTGCAACTATGAGACAATGAATCTATAGTGAATTTTAGGCCAGTTTTCTTTAGGCTGGTCATTAGAGTACTATTCAAGAGTACCAAATGGTAGCTGAGTATTTAATGCTGTGTCCCATGGGTTAGTGGGCTGGTCAATCATAGTAGTAGATATCACTAATAATTTTAATACTTTCCTGCCACAAACTAAATTTATATTGCCCATATCATATTTGCTCTGCTTTGACATTAAACCTCTCATCCAGGACTTTCCAGATACATGAGAATTACTCATGTGTGAAACATTAAGGGCTAGTTATTGAGAAATTCAAAGAGCTAACAATAACATAATTCTAAAGACATTGGAGCTGAGCACCATTATTCTCTTAACCATGTTTGACTCTGAATTAGCAGACCACTCTAAAACCCAACCTAGGAGAAAAGAAACCCTAAAACAGGCAATGAATTGGTATCAAGATCTGAATTCTAGTCCAAGCTCAGAAATGTACTTTTGGGATTAATTTTTTTTGCCTCTATTTCTTAGTGTCACTAGCTATAAAAACAGAAGTGATTTATCGACTCCATTTTAGAGAATTGTGAGAATGAGTTGGATGACCTGAAAAAATGAATGAAGTCCGTAAACAAAGCAAAGATACAATTATTCAAGATCAATTGTGGGTTAAACAGAACAATTCACTCAGAGGAAACAATGTTTGAGAACATTCTTAATTTTATTTTCTTTAATTTTATAAAATACATTTTGTAAGATAAGTTTCTAAAAGTTTATCCTTTATGTATGTTAAAATTGAAATTCTATATCAGAAATGAAGGAAATTCTTGCAGTTGATTAACCCTCTTTGTGTGTGTATATGTGTGTATGTATGCCTGGGAGGTTTTCAGGGAAGAGTTGGTTATTTGTTATGCTATTAAATAAAAACAAAACACAAGGTATGGATTACTTCACTTTCCTTGATCTTGATTGGTTTCTTACAGAATTTTTTTCCATCTCTTCCCTCTATGCAGCCTGGAAGCTTATCTGGTATACTGGTCTAAAAACAAATATCAAGTGTCTTTTTGTAAAGATCTTACACCTCCTTAAACATTGCTGAAACCACTTAGGGAGAAAAATATACAACTCTTTACAACAAAAGAGCTGCCTACAGTCATACCCATAAAACATTTCCTTCAATAATGACCAATCAGCCTTTTATATTTTAACCCAAAGTTAATAAACAAGAAAGAGAAGACTGAAACCTGGGAGCTATTTGGGTTTCAAAATCTTTCCACCTTTCCTTTTCTGTGGAAACTTGCCAACCGAAGAGCTGACAGCTGGTGTAATCAGTTTAGTGGTCTATACCAGGAGAGAATAACCTGTATGTTAAATCTGACTCTTTAACACACCAAAGTAACATTATTAAATTAAATCATCCCCCACTAGCTAAATTCAACTAACTAATTATTATTAAAATAAAAGGTTATTCAAATTGAGATTAAAATTCATCAAATCTGTTTCTGCAAAAGGCAGAATAATTTATAGAAAATTCCAGTGGATGTATGGAACTAGCCAATTTTACATATCACTTGTGATGTTTAATGTCCAATTTTCATTAGTTAAAGAATCATATTCAAAGGATCATTCTCCAGACCTTTCTGATACAACCCTGACCAAGTGATAAACAAACTGGAAAATGTGAAATGTGCATCAATCTGAAACAAATCAAGATCTTCAAATCATCTATAATGACTGAATGGATAATACCCTATGAGAAGAGCACCATTGTGAAGGTATGACAGAGGCCAGAGTACACAAGTAATTAACAGAAAAAAGACATGCTATCCAAAGAGTTATCTATCCTGTGTCTACCAGAGGGCTGGCTCCGTTTACACCATTAGCCAGTAGCAACTGCTGTTACTTAAGCCAGTCTTTTTTCATCTGAGCTAGTTTTTCTCTATTCTCAGCTCTTTGGAAACCACAGGGTTGTCATGGTAGCTGTTCTCAAGGAGAAGGGAATGAGAAAATGCTGACAACACCCTGTTTCTCTTCTTTAATGAGGTGTAAGGCCAGGTGCCCCCTCTGTCTTCACAGACACTATGCTCCCTTATGCTGTAAGTAAGATAGGCTGAATTAGGGCTTAAATAGTCCTTTGCCATTGGGGTCAGTGCTCTCTTTCTATGGGTGAAAGATCCTTGCTTTGACCCCCTTCTCCCAGCTGCAATAAGTAGATTTGGGCAAATGCTCTTATTGTTTTACTGGCATTTTTTCTTCTATTTTCAGTGGTAATAGGGAGACAGGACTGAGCTCTCTGTTTTGCACACCAAAGATAATATATTTGGTCCCTTATCATCTAATGGGGCCAGGTACATTCCTGCTCTCTACTTGAGCATCTTTTTTTTCCACTGTGTTTCCATCAGTGAAAGTGCCCTTTGAGAAGAAAACACTCCCTGGTCCTCAGGAGATGCTTGAAAGTTGAAGTAGAGCCTCCATTTCTTTGTGACTTGTAGTGGTGGAGTCACCATCTTAAGCATTTCCCATTTCTAGCAGGAAACAGCTGTGAAGCAAAATGACTAAAAGAGGAATATAAGAGGGGAGAGTCCACAGAGAGACATCAATCACCACAAGACTCTCCTTTCTTGTTACACTCATCAAGTAAGAAGAGGGCCAGTCAGTGGTAAAGGCAAAGAGTTAACATGGGAGACACAGCACTGTAGGCTGTGTGGTTAGAGCCTTGCTGTTAGAGAAAGGGAAGTTTCTACAGGCGATCAGAACTTGGTGCCTCGGCCCATGAGTTTAAGGACAGCAAAGTTGTAAGTGGCAGCAATCATGAAGGTGAGCTGTAAGAAACAGAGAGAGAATATGAGTAAGAGTAGAAAAGGAAGCTTTCTCTCTCCTCCAGTCCTTTTGGGAATGAAGAAGTGATGAAATAGCACAGCCATGGTGGCTCAATGATTGAGTGTCAACATATAAACCAGGAGGCCACCGGTTTGATTCCCGGTCAGGGCACATACCCCGGTTATGGGTTGGATTCCCAGTTGGGGGCATGCAGGAGGCAGCCGATTAGTGATTCTCTCTCGTTATTGATGTTTCTATCTCTCTCTCCATCTCCCTTCCTCTCTGAAATCAATCAAAATACATTTAAAAAAAAGAAGTGATGAAATAAAATCATAGCTAAATAAAGGAAAAATCCCTATTCTATAAAAAACAACATGTCCCAGGCTTTTGTCCTATGTACTTGACTAGAAGTCCTGTCTGAAACATTTTCTTCTAATGTCCCAGGTACAGAGAACCAACTTGACCTGATTTATTCCACACTATGCTTGGCCTAGCACTGACTTTTCTTGAGGGAAAAGTAGATGCTACATAGGTCTGCCATCATCTTACTTTCATGTCTGAGTGACCTGAAATCATAGAGGGCTTGCTGCAGACACACAGCCACACTGTGCAACACAGCCCACCAGTGCATCAATTTATTTTACAAAATGAGAAACAACTAGACTTTATAAAAACCTCAGCGATAAGGACCAGGAATTCTGTGAGCTTGTCCTTGCACATTCACCACTTATTCCATGACTTCAGATAAATTGCCTCACCCTTCATTGCCCTAAGTTTTGAATGTGAACCGTGAATGCACTACTTTGACACTGTGGTGTAACACCAACGATGGAACTTGGGACATAGAATCACATTATAGCAATAACAGTTCTCATACTGTTAGAGAATCCTTCCCATATTTTTGGGAGCATAACTAAATCCCTTGGAAAGTTTACAAGATAGAGTCATGTTTACAGTATATAGAATTCCAGGCTTTGGAATATTATGTTTTGTAATATTTCAGTGTTCTTGAAACTGATCTGACCAGGATGTGTTTGGAATTAACTGTAATGTAGGATTGCAAAGCACTTGGCAATATTACATGCTCTGTAAATGCCAAATATTATCATTCCTATCAATAAATTGCTTACCTCTTCTTTCCTCATATCACTTTTCTTGTCCCTGACTAATTTCTGAAGTTTTTATGCCTTGCCAACCAATATACAGTCTCTGCACTTTGCTGTCTCTTCCCAGTAGTTTCTCTCCAGCATTTCAAGGTTAGGAGTCTATCTTTTTGCCTTGCAGCATAGCTGAACACCAGCTATCTCAGGACCATTTATTGGCCAAGATAATCCAAAGACAACTTACCAGTGAAACGAGTGTGGCCGCAGCCCCCACAAATGCAGCAATAAACAGGTGGAAGGTCATTTGGAACTACAAGAAAATGCAAAAGGAAGAACTATTTCTTGCAATAGCAAAAATATTCTCTGCTATAGATCATAAGCACAGCTTTCTGAATATGCGCTGATATCTTTCTGTGTGTTAATTATGAATCACTAAGTTGTCACTTCCTTGAGTGTAACTCTTCCACTCCTAAATGTACACCATAATACTCAGAACACAGAATACTCATAAAACACTCATAAAATATTTTAACCAACTAGTTTCATATAATTGTGCCCAGGATCTGAAAATTTAAAATCAACATTTTGTTTTCAAAGAAATTATTCACCACCTTCTTCCTCAGAATTACTTTTAATCCTTTGATTCATTTGTGTACAATAGCCTGTCTCAATACAATGTTTTCCTTCTTCAAATGTACTGCTTTTACTTCACATTGGAGATTGAGAAATTCCAAACTGAAAGTGTTTTTGTAAAACCCATGAATATTTCTGTGCACATCCATTTTCTTCATAAGGTTTTTAACTAAAAGAATAAAAAATTCCATTTGGGGGATTTTACCATTAAGTTCTATCTATACCTAAAGTTACAAATTTCTCCTTTAAAGGAAGAAGTCTTGAAATAGAAGACTTTCTGTGCAGCTCTAGGGAATATACATATTTTACTACCTATGCTCATTGGCTCAGGCACATTAAATCAATATTTTGTAGAAAACAACTTGCCAACTCAAAATTGAGCAAAGAGAAACTGTGGTCCTTAAAATTAAAGGCCATGGGAAGGAACTTGTATGGTACTAGCCATTCCACTGTAAAGTAACCCAAATGGCTCACTTACCTCAGCTGTTTTGCAGATGGACAGAAGGTTAGAGCCACACACCTTGCCAGGGAAAGCATTCCATGGGAGAACACCTAAGTAAGATACACAAATCAAGTAAGCTGAGCTTCATGGACTTGTAGGACTACATGGCGACTTTCCTGCAGAGTCTTTCTTCCAACTTTAACCATCCTGGCTGAAAATTCGATCCTACGAATAATCAGGATTCTCTTTTCTAAGGATTTATCAAAAAAATAGAACGTGGTATTGAACAATGGTAAAATCTTGTATTTCTTATTGAAATGTACTGCTGAAAACAGCAGTCAAATAGGGTAGAGCAGTGTGTACAGTCAAGAAATCTTCCCCCACTTCCAAGAAATTTCTTTTGAAGGGAAGAAATCTCTCCAGTTTCAGTGGTGAGGGTTTAATAAACTAAGGTCTAGGCATCCCTCTTATTTTCCCCATAATTATCACTCTCCTTACCCTAAATAAAGAACTAAATTAATATGCTTCCATAAGGGGGTTGAGAAGCCAAGACACCCATGCACTAACTCACCATACATTCTGGCATCTGCACAGAGACTGCCTATACTGGCAGAGGTCTTGCTGGGGAAGGCAATAGACTGGCAGGTGGTCCAGGTGTTGAAGTAAATGTACACAGGCACAGCAGAACAGGCAAACACCAGTAGCCACACAATGGTCAGGGCATAGGTGATGCCAACAAACTAAAACAATTGACATGGTGTGATTAGAAATGAGCATTAGCCTGTAGATATTAAAACACAAACTGGGAGATCCTGGAGTGGTATGTGCCAGAAATGGAACCAGATTCCAGAGATCTCCACCATATGAAATTAGTAAGCAGGGCATCTCTGCCAAATGTCATTGGCAGTATCTACTAGAGAACTGTCCCTGAGTGTGACCGAGGGTGGCAGGAATGGGTGGGGATTGGAGTGAGAAGGATCCCTGGGTTAGAGAAGCTTCAGGAGATTTGTTGGGCAGATAAGGTGTGAAAAAATAAAAATAGATCTTGAAAGAAAGTCGTGCCATTTCTTGCCTTAGGCTGAGCTTAGAAAAAGTTTCTTGTCACAGAACTTTTGATCCCTAGTCATTAAACAAAGCCAATCGGAGATTTAAATTTCAGATTTAAAAAACTAACACCTTTCTAAGCCAAATGTTGTCCACAAAAGACATCACCACAACCCACAGATGTTTAGCCCCCAAAGGAACCTTTAGCTCTAGAGGCTGAAAACCAATGTGTGCCTCAGTATAAACATGAATAGCCCCCAGTCAAAGATGAAGCATTACATACGCAAATTTATCCTACTTCCCCCTGGGACCTCCAACAGTGTAGGATCCCAGAATATTGTGAATTCCACCTTGGAGTCAATTATTTAATTTCCATGATCCACCCCTCTCTAAGATTAGCTATCTACATTTCAGTTCTATGGGTAGCATTGTAGACTCTTGGGCAGTCAGATCTCTTGTTGTGGTCCCTCCTAAGAGGGGAGTAAAGGGATCAACAGATGACTTAGAAATGGTCTGATTGTACAAAATATCCCACAAAACTCATGCTCTTCATTTTGAGATGAAAATTTCTAGGGAACTTTTCAAAGGTGAGTCTAAGCCAGCTGGGCACCACGTTCTTCCTGATCTCATTCGGCTGTAGCCATCACTTCCTCACTAAAAGGCCAGGCACCTAGAAAGGTCCCAGCCTTGGGTGAGGGTGAGGCCACAGTCTCACGCCCAATTGTCCCCCACCCCTTGTTATTGCCACAAAATCCTGAGGATGATCACCTTGTCGGGATGTCCTAGCCATTTTCCCAAACAATGACACACCCGCTCCAAAGAATGAGCTTGATGTTGGCCTCTGGAACCCCTCCCCTTCTGGCCCCCTGTTACCGTTGCACTGAGGCCCTTGCCGCAGATGGTGGTCTTGTAGTCGCCAAAGATCTGCCTGACTGCGCCGGTGGTGTAGAAGCCCTCAGCCAACAGGAGGGCCCCATAAAGGAAGAAGAAAGAGGCAGTTCCATAGATGACATACTGGAAGGCATGGATCCTGCATTAACAGATAGACAAATGAGACCAGAGAATCTTATTAATTGAGGAACTAGTTTCCTTCCTGCATAAGTGAGATGGACACTTAAGTGAGCACTTAAACAAGATTAGGAAGTCTTTAGAGGGATTACAAATTTCAATCTCCATGCTTCCACCTTGTCTGGATTGAAGTAAAGGAAGATAGGGAATGTGCATCCAGAAGCACATGGTCCTCAATGCATACCTTGACCACCTTGTGACCTGAACAACCAGAGCCCTAGTCTCCTCTGCCTGACCTTTCAAAGATGCTCCTTCAGAAGAGAGAGGAGTTGGACAAGAAAAGTGATGAGGAAACAGGAGTCCAACTAGCTCTAGGAATAAGAAAAGCTAGGACTGGGTATGTGCAGACTCAAGTGGTGTGTCAAACCAAGAGTAGTGGCCCAACTTTGTCCCGTCATTTTACCTCCCCCAAGTTCTCTATACCTACCACTTTGGAAGCTTCAACTCAGTCAATGTCAAGCTTACTGAGCAAAAGTTAGAATGCATGGAAGAAACCAAGGGCTAAGAGATGGGCTAGCAGGTAGACCCCTACTTTATGAACTTGGCACTTTTCCCTTATTTAGGGGTTCAGATGTGGTGTTGTGGCATAGGTAGAATCAGCACAGAGAGGAAAGATTCAGGAATCCTTTCCGGTGCCACACCAATCCCCTACTTGTCACTAAGTATGAATTCTGTATCTCCAAGATGGAGAGAAAAAGAGAGAGGTTTTTATGGGATGACAGGTACTTACACATTGATGAGATATTCATAGTCCTGGTAGTTTTTGGAGAAATAGGTCTCAATTAGTTTTTCTGTACCAGTGAGGGCTTCATGTCCACAGCCACAGAACAGTGCTACCCCAAAGAAACACAATCCAGTGGCCACCAGGGAAGCAAAGGGGGCCCCTACAAGACATCTTGCACAGCACTCTAACAAACCTGGGGAAGAAGAAGGGGAAACTATCAGGAATATACAATAGGAAGGTAATGCCACTCTTATCTCTCTGCCAGACCAGTCAGGCTCTGTGCTTGCATGCATGGATGAAGTGTCACCCCAGAGTCCAAAATCAGGAGAGTCTAGAACTTTAGGCTTCTGGAATGTGAGATTGACCCCAGAACCATACTTTGTTCTATTCTTGAAAATAAGTCCTCTCTTTTAATTCCCAGAATTTGTGTGTGTGTGTGTGTGTGTGTGTGCATAGGGGGTATTAATTATAATTCAAGTAGTAAGCTAGAGAGATTATGTAATCATTCTCTTCTGTCTTATCATTCTTATTTGTTTTAGTCATCCATCGACTCTTATGGAGTACCTACTATGTGCCTAGCATTGTGCTAGGTGTTATGTGAGATGTGAAGACATAAATGACAGATTCAGTCATATGGGAATCTTGTATACTGAGAAGAATGAGTTTGGGAGAGGAGGCTCCCTCTGGCCTCTTGGCCTGATCCCCAAAAGGTACAAGAAATAAAAATGTTAATCTCTTTAGAAAAGAGTTATTTTTATGTAAAATACATAATATACAAGTATACACACATATTTTATATATTCATATATCATATGTACATATGATATATGAATTATTTTACATTTTTATATTTTATGTATATATGAATTATTTGTGTCTGTGTGTGTGTATACACACACACACACACACAAATAATCAGCAAGTGTGCTGAAAAGTGTTATTTTAGAAGAGCATGTTGGGACTTCTTACAAAAAGAGTAAATTGTATTAATTTTTAGATTTGGATTTTGATTCAAACCTCATTTGCCCATACCAGGGTACCAGGGACTAGAGGAGTCCTTTGCCCGATCCTATTAATACCAGTACAGCTTCTTTTTAGCTCTGAGTGCTTAACTATTTGGTGATTTTCATGGCAGAATTACATCAATGTGAACATTTTCTGAAGGACTAAATTATCTCTATCATGGAAAAATTGAGATAGATGCATTTATCTGTCCTCAGAGCCACAAAACGAGTGAGTCCTACACCTACCAACCCCTAAAATGACAGCTCTTCCTTAGTCCTCAAAGAGCCTCTTCCTCAAAGATTCTTATATATCACACTAGAGAGTAGGCATGGAAGCTCAAGCCAAGCAAAGCAAGTAGTTGACATTTGCAGAAGAATTGAATTTCTTTTCCAAGAATTGTTTTCAGAAAACTTGACCTCTATTGGGAGCAATCTGTAGCTATGATGCCATAAGTGAAGGCAGAGTTTACTTAGCGTTAATTTTATAATAGTGCCCAGTAACAGTGCCTCATCAAAGTGAGCCTGTAGCATATGCACACACACACGCATGCATACATGCAAATATGAATACATATGCATGTGTATACCAAAAGAAAAACACATTTGAAATTGATCATTATTCTTAGGAAACATTCCAGAAATTTCACAACAGGTTAAGATATTAGATGCATATTGTAAGTCAAGAAAAGGAGCTTGGAAATAAACAGAGCAGCCATTTTCCTTCTCTGTCTATCTGAGTCTTCTCCACCTCCAAACTCTTAGAGTATTCTAGTAAAGTTCTCTGAAGCCTGGGGGTTGGGGAGGAGAAGATCAGTGACCCCACTGTTCCCTCTCTCCCTAGCACAGGGTCAGGGCTTGGACAGAGCCTTCCATAGCTCCCCCAAACAAAGAAGCCTTGTTTCTCACAGAGATCTCAGGAGTCTCATTGGTATTCTGTAGGGGCCCATAAGCCTGAGGGTGGGGAGGGGGTCATGCCCAGAGAACAATGGCAGAACTGTTTGTTTAGAGTAAGGAGAGCCATCCACCCTAGCAAGTGACTATCCTGTGCCCACTCACTCACCCCAGCTTTTTCACCCTGGGAAGGGCTAAATGGTGGTGCAGGTGTGATCAGGGATGAAAGAACTTGAACTCTTGCTAACCAGAGAATCCAGTGTTGTAAAGATGAGGGAAAATCCTCTTTAGTGTGTCTGATCCCTTGATCATCTGCACCTAACCAGAGAGTATCATATGTCTTGTTCTCACTGGGTGATAAAGGGCTAAATCTTGGGAGCAACTCTGAATCACTAACTGATATTCTTCCTTTTCACATAAATTTTTTTTCATTATTTTCTTAGAGCTCAAATAACTTAGTAAGTCCTTTTCTGATCTATTGGCACTCAAAGCAAGGGACAAAAAGGACATAGGTTTTAATGAGTCTCTACCATGGAGTCAGAAATATAAATGGCCCTAGATAAATCTTTCACTGTTGAGCTATAAACAGTTCAACAATATCGGCACAAGCATCAGATGTCCATCTCTTCACAAGTGAAATGAAGTGTTTGTTCTGGGGGCATTTAAGTTAATCAGAAGTGAAGAGTTTGTCGATCTGTCCAAGTGAAAAAATCAAATTTTGGGTTCCAACTGGGAAAAACTCAGAACATGCAAGAAATTGTGTCTTCATCAAAGTAGTTGACAATCAAAATATTCTAGAAAGGGTCCACTGGTACACTTTCATTTTTCACAGCCCAAGAAATGTCCATGGGAATGTGGGAGCAAGAGCCTAAAGCCATAGGCTCTCCATTTCAGAATCCTTTATGGTTGGAAGGGTATTGGTGTGATTCAGAAAGGATGTGAGGTATTCTAGAGAAGTTCCTATCTCTCTCAAGAGTCAGTCTCACATTTTCCAGGGTAAGTACAGTCTGCAACATAGTAGAGTTCGTATAAAAAATATATAGTAATAATATTATCCAATGCAACTCAGTTTGATTAAACCAACTAATTTTAACTAGAGGCCACATAGAAAAATAATGACCCACACTCAGTGTTTTCCTTTCATTTCTGTTTATATAGATTCAGTACAGTTATTAAGCACATTAGCAGTTACCTAGATCCTATGAGACACAAAAGGGAATTATAAAGCCCAGTCACTTTCTTCAATAACCTTTCAGTCTTGTTGGAGAAAACAAACTTATGTCTGTGAATCAAAGACCAAAGCTATCTATCATCTTATGTTAAAATGTATATAACCAAATTCTGTGGGGAAAATGTAAGCAAAGGATAAATATTCATTGTTAGCTAGATTTATCTGCAAATTCCCAAAACTAGTATAATCAATCTGTGATAGAACTTTAAACCGTTCTCACCAATGCTCTTTGGAGGAGCCTGAAAAAGGGTTGGCAGCACTATTGTGACTCTTGTGCAGATCTTTGTCCATCCAAGAGACTATGTTGACCTGATGCTGTCTCTTTAGGCAGGGGTCAAGCGCTCCCAAGTCCTCCTTTCTTTCCCATGCCCTGAGCATGCCTCAAGGACCAGCTCCATGATGGTAATTCAGTGTGAATCTGGGAACTCATCAAAGGGAGGAGAGGAAGGGCCTCATCGAAAGCGATGGTAGAAAGAGACCGATTGTGCTTTGCACAAGCCCAGCCTGTCCCTTGAATCCAGCTGACAAAGGGAGAGATAGAACCCTATACAATTGAACTAAACAACAGGCAGGCTCATTGAGTAAAAAACTGGCCCTATCTCCTAGGTCACTAATCTGTACTTACCCTCCTCCCAGAACCCACCCCTTAACCTCACCCCATGAACAGAGGCCTCCTTGATAAAGGTCTATAAGCAGTTGACAGGGCCAAGATGCTAGAGTAGCCGTGACTGGTACTGGGGATGGATGGGGATCAGGGGGTGGGTTCTAGAAATAAAGCAACAATCAGTAGGAGATACTAGTGGCAAATACTTTTGCTTCTGGCCTTATCCTGGTCAGACAAGGCTCTGCCTATAATCTTGTCTTTCCTACATGAAATCAGCACTTATATCACACTTAAAGTCTGGAAAGAGGCCCTGCAGTCATGGGGCATGACAATTCAAGCCTACTAAATAGACAAGTCATATGGACAGAGTTAAATCAAAAAGAATCACAGCCTCCTCTTTGAACAGGTATTACTATTACCGTGGCAACAGCATCTCGACCACCTTGTTTCTTATACTCCCTGCTCCCTCCCAAAACACACACACACACACACACACACACACACACACACAACCAATTTATGCCCAAACCTGGAGTAGAAGCTTTATTGTTAAATTCTATCCATGACACTGTCTTCATCTTGCCCACATATGAGAAGGTGAAAAAGAAGCAACTGACACTAAGCTAAGAGACTACAGTTTCCATACCTTATTCCTTAGGTCAGTCTCCTATCAATTTCTCCCCTCTTATTGGTTGTATTGTAAATCTAGTCTGGGGAACTCTGTTGTCTTCCTTGGGATATCACTGACTTTTTCAGAGTCCATCCTGGAAGAAAGCTCAGAGGCCAGCACAGAGTAAGAGAACACTCTTAAGACCATTTAAAAATAGCCAAGGAGGAATTAATCCATCAGTATTTGCTGAGCTTTTGCTGTAAGTTTAGCACTGGCTAGGCCCTGACAGTGGAAAGGGAAGGGAAAGCTGCTCTGTTTGCCTGCCATTACTGATGTGACCTTTCCTGACCATGTCACTACCCTGACTAGATCTTCCCTGAACATGAATTTCAATGGGCAAGGAGGGTGTTTTTACTGTTGCTTTTCTTTCAAGATTAAGAACTATACCCTGATGATGGTTTTCAGGGCTTCAGGATAATACACAAAAAAAGCAACAAGAAAAAAATGTCAATGGCTGGGGGTCTGCCTTGATGAGTTTAAAGACTATATTTCCCTTCCATTCCATCTCCCAGGGGTTTCTTGAGCCTTGTTACTACTTAGATAGCTTTGAGAGAATAGGTCTAATTGTCAGGCTGTTGAGTAAACTGGCTTTCCTAGCACAAAGTCAAGATGAAAGCCCCTTGAAGAAGAGGAGATTTTTACATCTGCCTGGCTCTCTAAGAGCTCCTCTGGCTCTGTAGGACCAAGGTGAGGAGTGGGATGTGTAATGCTATCCATGATCGTTTCAGTAAGTGTCTCTAAGAAGAGTAAGTGAATATGCCGGTTTGGATTTGGTTTCTTTTTAGCTCCTGGTATTCTTGCAGCATTCTTAGAATCAGGGTGGGATTCAGTTAGCCTTCAGGCATTTTGTAAAACTGGACCCCTTCTTTGCCTCCACTTTTTTTTTTTTTTTTGCTTGAGTTACATCCACTGACTCTGAGCCAGCCAAAACTACACTGCTCAGCAAACCTTTGGAGGGAAACATCAGTCTGGTTACCAAGGTAACAGCCACTGTTCTCAGACAACAGATGTACAGTAGCCAATGTTTTGCTGTTCAGTAATGCCATTGTATTATTGAACAGAGAATAATCAGCTACTACTCTCTGGCTCTTTTCTGTTTCCATTGTTATCCCAAAGATTCATTTGAAACATCCTCCTCCAAAATTGGGACAAGGTTTAAAAAACTACCATTTTCCCCCATAAACCTTTTGTGCAGACACTACTGGATTCAGTGTTCCTCTTAATCTTGAAAGAAAGCTTCCAATCCTACTGGATTCCATATGGTTGAGGTAGTGAGGTCCCTGTTCCTGGAGGTGATTAAGAAGAGGCTATAGGATTATTTAATTGGCTGTTGTAAAAGGGACTACTGCATTAAGATATGGCTCAGACAGCTTCTAAAGTCCTTCCAACCACAGATTTCATGAAATTTGGCACTGACAAAGTAAATTTAACAATTTACTTTCCAAATTGTTAAACAGCCACACACTTTCATCCCCTGAAGAAGTACTATTCAGTACCCTTCTTTACCCCCCTCTCCATTTTTAAATCACAGCCTACACAAACAGCTTCCATGATATCAGGTAAGTTTTCCAATATTACCTTGGGCAAGAATTAAGTTTCCTCAACATTCACCTTTTATCTGGCCACATTCAATTGATCAAATGATTCTTACCCAACTACCCAAAGTGCAAAAATAGAAAAACCAACCACTTTTAAAACATAAGTCATCCTGTACATGAGCTATTGTATAATAATGGGTATCATTATGATGATTTACAATGGATATACAGCTTGGCCATTTTCAAAGGACTTTCACACTACTATTACTTGATTTTCACAACCTTGAAAGTATACAAAACAGTTATTGTGATCCCCATTTTCCAGATGAAAAAGTGATAATTCACAATGACCTACCCAAGGTCATGAACTTTATACATGGCAGATCTGGGATTTAAATTTGATTGTATTAACTTCTAATTCAGTGCTATGCCCTTCTAATTATCCTATCTGAATACATGCTAAAAAAGAGCTTTCTTGATGTTTCAGGATAAAATAACCTAAAAGCTCACATAGCTTAATAGAGTTGAAAACCTATCTTCCTGGATGTTGCTGGAATCTTCTGGGTACTACATTGATGGTGAATACACAGGGAAATAAATTCTCATTATACTTAGGCTGCATTCAAGCTTTTGCCACATGTAAGGAATGTCTACACGTATCTATGGCACCCTGTGTCACACCTTGCTCGGAGTAGACACTACCAGAGACAAGACCTCCTAGCTTCTCTCTTTGTTCATGAAACATGGAGAAGCCCTCGGTACTCAACCAAGTCAACCAGAGCCCTAAGGTCCCAGAAGCCTCCTTGTTATAGAGGAATTTAGAATTTGAGCTATGTCTTCAGGAAGGCTAAGTCTGTGATACTTGCTAAACATGGCCAACCATACATGCTCGTGCATTCACACACATACACACACACACACCTAATCATATCCATTCCCCATAGTTAAGCCATTGAAGACTTTATTTTCTGAACTTAAGATTTACCTCCTTGGCCATGGCCAATCCTGAATCCATCTTGCCTCAATCTCCAATTTTCTACTATAGCAAATATGGTTCAAATTTTGTATGAATCAAGCAGTTATTTAGAACATCTGAGGAGTACCCAACAAGCAGTTGCCTCCAGAAGAGCCAAGGATGTCAGCTGACCTGGCCATTACCAGAGCCCAGGAACCAGGGGAAAAGAGAAGGTAAAAGGAAGTGTGGAGGTAGGAATACACATGACCACATCCAGCCCATTGGGCATTCTCTCTAAGGACCTGTAGGACTGTCCACATGCTGCTGGAATTATTTGGCAATAAAGCATCAATCGCAATGCAGCAGAGAGAGAGTTCATCTAATTGGGTGCTAAGGAATTTAATAAAAAAACAAAAACAAGTACCAAAGCACAACTCATTTAAATCATTGAAAGCCCCCAGAACTCAAACTCATAAATACTATTGCATATTCCTGAGTCTGC
The DNA here is from genome assembly GCA_004026665.1 of Murina feae. Lineage (NCBI taxonomy): Eukaryota > Metazoa > Chordata > Mammalia > Chiroptera > Vespertilionidae > Murina > Murina feae. The sequence goes on from PVJC01015552.1 coordinate 19,831, forward strand.
TTAAATTGTCCAGCTAAAGTTTTTTAAACTCACCCATGACTTTGGAACTCTGACTCCAACTGCAGCCGGCTGGCTAGTCTGCTTTGCGGCTTTGTTCAGCTGGGAGGATCCTGGTCTCTCCAGTCTCCTTCTTCGTTCCTTTACTTTTTCTCTCTGAGTATCTTTGTCCTCTTCTCTAGCAATGAAAAGGGCTTTCTGATTGACAGCCAACCCTCTTAAAGGGACAGGCCCACTTTCCTCCTTCTCTCCTCCTCCCCTTTTCCTCCTCTTGTCCCCACCTCCTCAGGGATACTCCCTTCTTTAAGGGCTCCATCTTCTCTTTTCTGCCTTTCACTGTCATTTTTTTTTCTTTCTCTTTTTTTTTCTAAGACTTGCCTATGTGGAATTTAACTTTGCTGCAGAGACATCTGGAAATGTTGTTTGGGGTTGGAAATTTAAAAAGAAGAGGTCCTGGAAGCTTCCAACTGATACTTAGATCTATTTGCTATAGGATGTGGCAGCACAAGTGTCATAAGCCATGGAAGTGGTAGCTTTGGTGAGGGGGTCAAGGTAAAAAACTTAGATGTTATCTTCCAGAGTCCTTCCGATTCTGGCCCCAACCGCAACCCTCACTCGTAGCTGCCCTTGGCCCTGTCCACATTTCCCCTCTCCCCACTCCTTGACAAATTAGCACTTCCCCACTCCACTCAGCTTTAGAAACACAATAGAGAAGAAAAATGTGTCTTTTAAATAATATCCTCTAAATCCTCCAGCTGAATGAGGACAAAATACAAGCTATTGATTCCACAGATTGTGACCAAGCAGGGGAAGGCTAGGGTTGTATAATTTTATTGAGAGGATAACAGAGATCCAGAGAGGGGACAAGACTGGTGTAGGTTCCCAGAATAGACTAAAGGAAAGGTCAGAGTTAGATACGTGGGTGATTTCCAAGGAGGATAATTGACTTTGAGAAAAATCAGGAACATGATCTGAGAACCAGGAGGTCAATATCCCATCCTGAGAATACAGTATCATCAGAGAGCTGAGACTAGGCTGGTAAGAGGCAAGGAGGGTATAGGTTGGGTTGAAGCAGCAGGTGCCAGTGAGGGTGGAGAAAAAGGGAAAGGAAATACCGTGCTTGCCTCAGGGAAAGAAATACTAAGAAAAAATGGCAAAGCAGCAAAAATATGGGACTAATATATGAAACCTGCCTTATAAAAAATAGTTGTTTTTAGGTTGTGAAGATATTTGAGTGCCAAGTTAGATTAGCATAGGAAGGTTTTTTAAAAGAGATTAATCTTAACCAATGTCTATATAGGCTCTTTGTTATTATTCTTTATCCTTTCAGGAATCTCAGAAAGCCATAGTTCTCTTGAACTTGAGGCCTACATCTTCCCATGGATGGCCTGTAAGGAAACTGTTTGGCATATAACTGGAGGAGTACCTATTGGAAGACTCCATGGAAAGAAGGTACAGGCTCCCAGAATTTTTCTTATGGCTTTGCATTGGAGTCAGAGAGGAGAGGAAGGAGGTGCAGAGCAGAGCATAGACTCTTCCTCTGGAGGGAGAGAGGCAAGATTGTGTCTCACAGTTTTCTCTTTGATCTGTGACCTTAGACTTGTTTCTGAGAAACAGAAAAATGTTTCTCTGCTGTTAGAAAAAGGATGAGTCTTCTACAGATGCCCTTATGGGTCCACCTGTGTCCTGTACTGTTTGAGGCTTGTTCAGAATCTTAGAACCTTAGATCCTTTGCTCATATACCAACCCCAAGTAGAAAGGATCCCTGTAAACGCTGCTCCTACTACAGAACAGTATAAAAGTAGCTTTCCAGAACAGATGAGACCAAGGTCATATGACAGGGTAGAAGGTCCCAGGACCCATAACCTCACACCAGCCCTGCTTTCCAGCCATAGACTCTGCCTGCTGAGGAAGCTGAGTCATGCATAGCATTGTACCAAAGATTACCTTCTGGATGGTTCTTGTCAAAATGACCCTGGAGGAGAGGGAGGACCAAGAGCAAGAAGTTCCCAAATGTGTGCTCTCAGCTCCTCAGATGACAGAAGGAAAGGAATCCAAACTTGGGGGCTTCTGATTTAGGGATGAGAGAGAGATGGTTTTCACAGCTTAAATAGATGAGGTAGCCCTGCATGCAAAAGAGATTGCTCAGGCTGAGCCTTCTCATAAATCTGTTCCTGGATTCTCAGCAGCAGCTCTGGGGACTACTCAGAATAAACCCAAAGATACCAAATTTTCAACCACATTCACCTAACACACATATCTCTTTTTCTTTCCTCCATCTTTATGCCTTACTACACATTTTGTGCTCTCCTGAGGATCAACCTCTCTGTGTCTCTGTTTCTCCATCTCTGTTTCTCTCCGTGTATTTGTTTTGTTTTCTTTTTTTCTTTCTTTTCTCTCTCTCTGCACTTCTTTATGGAGCATGTCTTCCTGTTCTTATGCTCAGGGATAAGAAAGGGGCTTGGCCAGGTGATTGTGTCATGCTCACTGTCCCAAATGCCTTAAGATTCCCAGCTGCCCAGAACCTAGTGTGTTGCAGCCACTCTGTAGTCCTAACACTCTGCCTCAGCACCCACTAATCACCTCTCTCCTGATCCTTTCCCACAACCCTCATAGGGTTTCTTTCCAGGTCCCCAAGGGTATTTTTAATCCACCCACCCCCACAATTTCTGTGATTCTGCTTCCAATGGTTTTGCTGGGTGTCCTTAGCAAAATGTTTTTGAGTCCAGCTGCGTCCCTGGCAGTGCCCAGGGATTCCTCAAGAGGGCACTACCAGCTTTCTTGGTGGCAGCCTCCTGCCTACACTTTGTGCCTGTGGGAACAATGCAGGATTGTATGAAACCAGTAAACAGCTTGATATATGTAATTCTGAGGGTTCCCAGAGGATCTGGGCCCCCTTGATCATAACTTGCTCTGGTCGTACAGCTTTTTTGCAAACAACTCCAAAACACTTAGATAGTAACTCCATTCTTTGCTCTGTGACCCCATAGTACCTGATTTGTAAAGGCTACTAGGCAAGGGGCTCTCTTTGCTCCACATCTAGATTGAATTCTGAAACTCAAGGAATTCCAATGAATTTCTCCTAGAAAACTAAATAAGGTCTCAAGTGCCCAATTTGAGCACTTGGGGGCATGGTATACTTCTCTATGTCCACATAGATCATAAAGGGGAATGGAGAAGACACGATACCAGTGAAAGCCAGGGGTCACCTGCCAGCATTTGGGCTTCTGGAGCTAAGGCTTTACTTCTCTTCTCCACAAGATAATGTCCTCTCAGAGAAAATTTAGGAAGGCAAGTGATTTATTCTTACAGTTTTTCTAGCCTAGGCACATAAGTCTGGTTGTCTGGCAAGCAGGCAATATATTATGCTCTTAAAACTTTTCACACCCAACCTCATGCCGTTAGGCTTGACCATGTCTTTCTGGCCAAGAAAAGGGCTGAGGGCCAGAGATATAATATACTTTGAGCTGGTACTAGCAGGGTAAGTGGAGTCTGCTCTTCTTCCTCTACCGAAGATTCAGGGAGAAGTGCAAGGATAGATAAAGGCTAGTTATGAGTTGATTATTTATTTGAGAGGGGGAGATGTCCATGGATTGTGGTAGAGTGAAGGGTAGAGAGGAATGCAAAATAATCAGATTAATAAGCTCAGGAAAGAAGTGCCTGGGGAGTACCAAACAGCTATTAGCAATGTGAAGAAAACAGATGTCCACATAACCTACCTTCACTGACATGAAAGCACAGGTAGGTGTGGCATAGTGGCCCATGAAGAGAGGTGACAGGTTTGATACAATCTCTGAGCACAGCAGAAATACTACTACCAGCCTTGGCTGTCAAATACTCACTTAACTCCCAAGGACCAAAGTTATATATTCTATTTTCCTGATGGAGTACAGAGGTGGATTTTCCAATGTCATCCAACAGGCAAGGAACAGAGCCACCTCTAGAGAATGCCTCTCTCCAGACTCGCATTGCTTGGAAGTTGCTTGGAAGGTTGTTCCACTCCAAACGAATGTTTGAACAGAGAGCCTCTTCCCTGAGCCAGAAGATCCAGAGTGAGGATGGACACGCTTCAGACTACTGTGGCCTGACTTTCCAACTCTCTGCACTTCTCAAATTAAGCAGGAGGCCCAGATTAGAAATCCAGGCAGGGTGAATTGCATGCAGTATGTAGGATCAATGAGATTCAAAATCAGTCAGTGGTGACCAGGTGATACTAAGGACTTTGTTATAATTGCTAGGTATGGTAATAGCATGCTTATTATGGTTCTTAATTCAATTTATTGGGGTGACACTGGTTAACATGAACATATAAGTTTCAGTTGTGAGTGTCTATGTTACAAAATCTGTATACTGTATCATGTGCCCTCCACCCAAAGTCAAATCTTCTCCTGTCACCATATATTAGGACCCACTCCCACCCCCTTCCCTTTGGAAACCACCACACTACTGTTTGTGTTCACACGTTTCAGTATTATATCCCAAAGATGAATGAAATCATACAGTTCTTAGCTTTTTCTGACTGACTTCTTTCACTTAGTGTAATGGTCTCAAGATCCATTCATGTTGTTGCAAATGGCAGTATTTCATCCTTTCTTAGGGCTGAATAGAATTCCATTGTGTATATATACCACATCTTCTTTATCCAGACCTCTACTGCAGGACACTTAGGTTGTTTCCATGTTTTGGCCACTGTGAATAATGCTGCAATGAACATAGGGGTACATATATCTTTGTGAATACATGATTTTGAGATTTTCAGGTATATATCCAAGAGAGGAATTGCTAGGTCATATGGTAGCTCTATTCTCAATTTTTTGAGGACTTGACAGACTGCTTTCCAGTCTATATTCCCACCAGCAGTGGATGAGGGTTCCCTTTTTTCTACAACCTCGCCAACACTTGTTATTGTTTGTCTTGTTGATAATGGCCACTCTAACAGATGTGGGGTGGTATCTCATTGTACTTTTGATTTGCATTTCCCTAATTGCCAATGAGGTAAAGCATCCTTCCATATATCTATTAACTGTTTGTATGTCTTCTGAGGAGAGATGTATTTTCAGATCCTCTGCCCACTTTTTGATTGAGTTGTTTGTTTGGTGTTGAGTTTTATGAATTCTTTATATATTTTAGAAATTAAACCTTTGTCAAGAGTGTCCTGCTAGCTCTCAGTCTCTCTTTCAGGCTGGCTCTAGAGCCAGCAGAACAGTGCTCTCTGTCTACAGCAAAATCACAGACATGAAGTTTCACTAGGCCACTGGATTCCTGAGTTGTTCAGTCTAGGAGTCACTTCAGACACAATCTTACTTACTATCACACTTTTGTTTTGTTTTTAAAACAAATTTTACTTCCAGGTTTTACAGCAGCCCAAGGCAGTGGGTACTGTTACTATGTCCAATCTACAGATAAGCAAACTGAGTATCAGGAAACTCAAGTGACTTGTCTAAGGTCACACAGCTAATAAGTGGCCAAAACCAAAATGCAGGCTCTCTGGCTTCAGATGCTGTCAATGCCTTCAGCCCAAGACTACCAAAAGTACATACGGGGTTGATCAAGTTGGGTTTATTGCTCATTACAGCAAAGGGAGACAACCCAACACCCTACTGTCCCCAAAGGTGTGTGTTCTCTCTTGTAGCAATGAGCAATAAGCTCAACTTGCTCAACCCCAGGTGCACTCTTGGTGGGTTTTGGCTGAAGGGCATTGACAGAAATGGAGGTTCACTGAGATTCAGCTAAAGCCCCACTGCCTTCCACCCAGATTGGCCACTTAGTAATAGTAACCACATATGCCTACCTGTTTGAGGTGCCAAATTACCCATATCTGGGAGGTAAGTTAATGCTGAAATGAGCTCTTATATTTCATTGTAGTCCTTTCTCTTAGGATTTATTTTGCTTTCCTAGGAATGAAATCCTTTGGGCTAACTTTGGTTATCTGTTTGGATTTGTATTATTCTTTGATTAAATTGTTTTCTAGTCTTTTGATACATGTCCCTATAGTCTGTCTGCTTGTCTAGTGTCTTTAATGTTATTTGTTTATAAGAGGAAAATTCTTTAGGGAGAGGATGGCATAAATTCAATAAACTTGTTCTTGAGCTGGCCCTGGATACTGAGTTCAGAAAGTTTTCTCAGACAAAATTTATCTCAGGTTATCATTTCAAAACCTTATAAAGACTTCTCAATCTTGTTTTCCTCCCTGAGACTTGCTTTCCATAGTTTTATCTACCCAGAATCAGGAGTTTTGTTTGGCCCCTACTTGTTGACAATTGTCTTTTAGCCAAATTCTGAAGACACAAAGTTTACCATCATCATCTTCACAGATTATTGAGTTCTGATGATGTTTTCTCCTAAAAATGCACCTATTTCAGGCTAAACACCTGCTTCTTTCATGTCTTCTCCCCATAATACTAACTTGTATGTTTATCTCTCTGATTAGAACAGTTCAGCAGAGATTATTTAAAATTGCAGTGGCATTTTTGTCATCATCCACACAGATCTTTCTTAACCATACTAAAAACCTTATATATTATGAGCTTACCTATATAAAGAAGAAAATTAATAGAAAAAGCCTAAGAGAATATAGGAAAATATTAACTATGATTATTTTGGCTAGTAGAATTCTAGGTGATATAATTTCCTTTATACATTTCAGCATTTTCCAAGTTTTCTAACATCCTTTTAAAATCATATGTTAATTTTTTAAATATTGATAATTCCATTTTGATATGCTATGTGTTCACAGCTACATTAAAATATATACAGCACTGGCCAGTGTGGCTCAGTTGGTTGGAGTGTCATCCTGTGCACCAAAAGGTCACAGATTCAATTCCAGGTCAAGGTACAAACCTAGGTTTCAAGTTGGATGCCTGGTGGGGTGAGTTCTGGAGGAGACCGATTGATATTTCTCTCTCTTCCTCTCCCTTCCTCTAAAAAGAAATCATTTTTTTAAAAACATATCCTCAGGTGAGGAATATATATATATTTGCTTATATATATATTGCAATGGCCCTTTTGGGAGCTGTGGACTAAACAAGAGAAGTACTTAAGGACAAAAAGCAAAAGAAACCCTCATGAGATTGTCTTATTTGTCTAAAAGAGAGATAATTTAGGAAATATTATTTTCTAAATTTAGGAAATATTATTTCATTGGTTTCCATATTTAAGGGATGAATAAATACTGGCTTTTTAATTATACAGCTTTAAAAACTTGTCAAGTGTCCATGTTTTGTCAAAATCAGTTATATGCTACTCTCTTTTGTGTATGTATAGCTTAAAATCTATATTACTGCATGTTTACTTTCTTCTTTCTCCTTGCAGAGGAAACATAGTCCTTTACAGTGATAATTACATATTTGACTGTAAGATATTCTCTCTTTCATTTTTATTGTTTCCTGTCCCATTTTCCCTCTTTTGTGAAATTTTAAATACTAACTTATCAAAATACAATTTAGTTATTTTGTATACACTCTCTAGACAAGATGTCAAATTTGTCTAAAATATTTTGTTATTAAACTGTGTTAATTTTTATATGGACTGAAAGTGTATTTACAGAATAACCTTTTATTATAGCTATAAAAAAGTAAGAGACTTGCCCAGCTGGTGTGCCTCAGTGGTTGAGCATCGACCCATGAACCAAGAGGTCACAGTTCAATTCCCCGTCAAGGCACATGCCAGGATTTCAGACTTGATCCCCAGTAGGGGGCATGCAAGAGGCAGCTGATCAATGATTCTCTCTCATCATTGATGTTTCTATCTCCCTCTCCCTCTTCCGTCCTCTCTCTTGAAAGTAAATAAAGCATATTTTTAAAAAGAATTTGGGTGTGAGTCAGTGTCTTTAGTACACTATTTTATTTTGTTTAAGACCAGATTTAAATTTCTCATCATTCAAACTTCCTAAATTTCCTACACTTACTTTATGAATTAAAGAAGTTGCCACTGTCCTAGGCTATGTGCTAAATACTTCATATGTATTATGATATAATCCTCATTACATAAAGTAGATACTACTGTTCTCTTCTAGCTATACATAAAGAAATGGAGGCACAGAGAGACTAAGTCAAAGTCACAAGCTAGTATTCGACAGAGCTGATACTTTGGTGGATTGCACAACAGAGTATGGGATCAGAGTGGCAGAAACTGTACAGATGCTCACTGAACCCATTTTCTCTTCTTACTTCTGTTGGGGAATTTTTCATATCTTATAGAGACCTCAGAGACACTTCAGCCTGCTTTGTAAAAACTGTTTAACTTGACTCAAAAAACTCTGTTAACTTAAAAGTACACAAAATGGGCTCACTGATATTGTCACAAATAACACTTTTGCTCATATGTGTCCCACTAGGGTACTGCTTCGTATCTAGACATTACACATCAATGTCACACACTAACTTATCTATCCTGTGTGTTCAGGATAATTTTTAGATGTTTAGAATTACCGCCTTACTAGAAGATCATGCTTCTCTGGAAATAGTTTTTAAATTACTCAATTATCTCCAAAATGAGGCATACCCAAGATACTTTGGAAAACTCCCAGGTGGAATAATTGATTGCCTCTTCATGTACCTATACTGTCCAACTGTGATTCCCATGATTAGGAATAATACAACTGGCAAATATGGTCTAAAATTTGTTTCTGGACCTAGAAAAAGTCCTAAATAACATAACCTCTATTCTGAAAGCCTGACAAACTAATATAAATTCAATAAACAGGGCAGTTACAGACCATTACATTACCCCTCTCAATTAGTCAAGGGGAATTTATGCTGTAACAAATACTTCTTGCTATGCCTGTATACTACAAGATAAGTAAAACAGCTGGGTGGGGAGAAGTACTTGTTTCTTGAACTAATCATTTATTTTGTTTCTGATCATTGTTAGTATTATAGATCCTGTTTTGTGTTTCAAATGCTGCTGCCCAACCACTGTTACATCAGAGGACTCAACAACTCATCCTGCAGTATAATGAGCAGAACAGACTAACCCTAATCCTACTACAGACTACAACTTTCTAATCAGCAGAATCTTGGCAATGGTGAAAATCTGGACATCAACTGCAGCCTGACTTCATCAACCTTTGGCCATAAGGGAAGCACTAAGAAAGAAACTAGAAGTCAGTGCCTGACAGCTAAAACCTGGCCTGGTACTAAAGTTTCACAGAATATAACATTAGACAAGGCCACCCTTTGATCATAATGGATCAATACCAAAAAGGACCACTGTGTGGGCTGAATAGCTCAGCTGGGAGAGTGTTAGACTAAAAAAAATCACTGTGTAATCAGATCTGAACACAGACAGAACATGAACATTATCTAAACCATAGAAATGACCAAAGTTCCTCTAGTCTACCTAATATGAGTGACTACTGTTCCTTTAATTACATCCTTATCTTTCGTTTAATATTCCCTTTTTAGATAAGATTTATTGAGGTACCCAATTATAGAATTACTCCTGGTTTCTGACAACATTCAATTCAGCGCAAAGCCCCATTTCATTAAACTCCAAAATCCCTTAAGTCAATATCCAGAAGTGCTCCATGAACCTGCATGATGTGCATTACTTCACTTTTATCCCACAAGGAAAAATTACAATTATCACTCTTTTGCAAATAATGAAACTGAGACTACTAGTAAGCAGAGAAAACCACATGAACCCAGGACTTATTCTTTGGGGTATGTCATGCTGCTTTCAAAAGAGTGCCTTTTAAAGGGAGATTCTACTGGATTCCTGGCATTTCTCCATAGGAAAATCCATTTTCCAATATGTTGCATCTTAGTTGATATGTTGGCATATCGTCCCCACCTTTATTATTCTCTCATTAACTTTGCACAGAACAGTGGCTCATAAAATTTTGTCTGTGTGTTTGTGTCTGTGAGTATGGAGGTGGTTTGGTTGGAAAGCACCCTAAGAGCCCCCCACCCTTATCTGCAGTTTCTCTTTTCACAGTTTCAGTTACCCGAGGCTCAAAATATTAAATGGAAAATTCCAGAAATAAACAATTCATAAGTTTTAATTTGCATGCTGTTCTGAGTACATGATGAAATCTCATGCCAACCCACTCTGTCCCACCCGGGATGTGAATCATCCCTTTGTCCAGCATCTCCATGCTGTAGATGCTCTCAGCCCCTTAGTCACTTAGTAGCTGTCTGGGTTGTCAGATCAACTGTTAGTGCTTGTTTTCAGATAACCCTTAATTTTACTTAATAATGTTCCCAAAGCACAGGAGTAGTGATGCTGGCAATTCAGATATGACAAAGAGAAATCATAAAGTGCTTCCTTTAAGTAAAAAAGTATGTAGGCATGCATAGGGAAAAACAGACTATCTATATACTAATGGCCCAGTGCATGAAATTCGTGCACATTAAAAGGGAATTAATTAAAGGAAATATTTTAATATTGCTGTTTGCCCTTTCTCTATAATAGAAGTGTCAGAGATGAAAGAAAATTAGTAAAATGTATATGAAAATCTTCCTCCTGTCAGAGTCTGGGCCACACCACGGGACCCAGAGTCAAGTCTCTGTCCACCTGTGCACCCCTCAAAATCGCACAAGACTCAGATCCAGCCTGCCCCACCCCCATCAAGCCCCACCAGGTGGGGGGTGCACCCTCAGGTTCCCTAGCCTGGCACTGGGTTGGGGGCACAGCCTCAGGGCACCTGGCCCAGTGCCAGGAGAGGGGCACAGCTTCAAGTTCCCAATCAAGCCCCACCAGGTCGGGAATCAGCCTCAAGGCCCCCATCAAGCCCCACTGGGTGGAAGGCACAGCCTCAGGTCACCTGTCAAGCCCTGCCAGGCAGGGGGTGCAGCCTCAGGTCCCCCGGCACATGTCAGGCACAGGGCGCAGCCTCAGGTCATCCAGTGCACCCTCAGGTCCCCTGGCCTGATGTCAGGGCAGGGGTGCAGCCTGAAGTGCCCTGGCCTGGACAGAGTGAGGGGCATGCTTTGACGTCCCCTGTCAAGCCCTGCCAGGCAAGGGTCATAGCTTGAGGTCCCCCATCTCAGCACTGGGGCAGGGGGCACAGCCTGAGGTCCCCTGGCTTGGTCCGGGGCGGGGGGGGGTGCTTTGAGGTCCCCTGTCAAGCCCCACCAGGCAGGGGGAATGACCTGAAGTTCCTAGCCTGGCACCTGGGTGGGTGGCATGGCCTGAGGCCCCTCATCAAGCCCCACCAGGCGGGGGCACAGCCTCAGGTCCCCTGCCCTGGCCCAGCACCAATGCAGCTACAGGTTCCTGCTGATTCCCATTAAGGCTCATTATGGGAATTTGGCCTCTGCTGTAGGTGCAGCCATGTTTGTGACAGTGTGACAGTCAATTTGTATATTCCTTCTTTATTAGATAGGATATATATATATATCTCCACAATTTCAGTATGGGTGTCTTGGAACATATTACCCACAGAAAATGCAGAACAGTAGTATGTTGATGTGTCTTGTGATTTGTTTTGGGGTCTGCACATACCATAGTTACTAGAATCATCCAATCATATCTGCAGGCCTCTTTCAGGATGAGGAGCTGAGAAGACCTAGTGAAGCTGATAGCTCAGTGCAGGGATTGCTAAGGAGCATGAAGGGAGGAGCCAGGGCTGCCATCTGCACAGCTTCTGATTATTTAGTGCTGACAGCAGAGAATGGACCATCAGTCAGCCAGCAAGAATGAAGTGAATTCTTACTGCTGTCAGACTCCTGCCCACCTTGTGCTGAGCACAGGGTGGAGGAGGGCTTCGAAAGGAATATAAAATATGGCTTCTGCCCTAAGAAACTTATTTTAGTCCTCCAATGAGACTGTCTCCTGCCTCCTCTTCTCCCCCTCCCATTTGGTGCCTTGTGTTGAGTTGCTAAAGGAAGCACTTTTAGAGAGAGGGGACGAACGTGCTGGCTGATGTGGGCAAGAGACACAATCCTGAAAACTTTATGATGAATAAGTGGGAGCATTCATTGACCCAAGCATGTCTGTTTTCAGATAATTACCAGTCCCACGAGTCTCAGGGGATGATGAGGAGGCAGAAAAGGGAAGGAGACCAGGAACAAAGTTCCAGACATTTTTATGCAGCAGGGATTTAGGGACAGTGATCTATAATGTGTGTTAAGGGAGAAGGGGAGTTTGCCTAAAGGCTGCATCTGCTTAAGCCTTAAGGGTACTTTATTTAGATTATGCTTTCATTTAGGGTGGCTTGGTGAGCAGGTGGCAGCTTACAGCAGTAAGGGTAGAGCTGAAGCTATTTGCAGCCACCTTTGCTTTCAGGTGTGATGAGTGGAGCTCCTTCCCTGGGCCAAGCAGGCAAAAGAAATGGGATGAAGGAGGAGGGTCTGGAATCTTGAGAAAGGGCCGGTAGGGGGCAAACTATTTCAGATGCCTGTCTATGAATTGCCCAAGACCATATATAGGACCTTCCCACAGGGCACTGTGGCTGGTAGGGGCAGAAGATGTGCTGTATATAGTCCACGTGTAAGGGCTATAAGTACCAGATATCCTCTCCCCACAAAGCCCTAGCCAGGTGCACCTTTATTAAATAATCAGAGAACATTTTCCCATCTCTACTCATAGACTTAAGAAGGGAATTAAATAATTGGAATGATCCATGGTATTCTTGAGATTTGATATGGAAGGCTGGAGTGGAGCTATCTGGACTTCCATTTTTTGTTTATCTCATAGTCACCAGAACCACCAGCTCAGTTTCTACTAGTCCTCTTAGAAAGCCCCACCCCTAACAAAGACGCAATGACTCTTTTCCTGTCCTCATCAGTCAGCTGACACAGCCCAACATTTAAAACCAAACAAACAAAAACTTGCCCCGGTTTGGTTCAGTGGATAGAGCAAGCATGTCAAACTCGCGGTTCGAGAGCCACATGCAGCCCACAATGAATATTTTTGCGATCCAGCCAATATAATAGTATGTAAGAAACATTTTAATAAAAATTCATAACTTGATTTTATAATACCCTGTTATACATAATTATTAATAACGAGCTACAATGTTCCCTAATGACTGATTACTATAAACATGTTGCATTCATTTCCCTTTTGTGCCTTATGTGCAGGCGCACCATTTCTCTCCACTAATACTAGCAGTGAATATTTTAGCAGCCAATTATCATGTCATTAGCACATGCCCGGGTTGTGGGCTTGATCCCCTGTTTGGTGTGCACAACAGGAAATATTTCGCTTTCAGAGAACAAGAAAAATAGGTTTATTTGTGTTACACTTATTAATTTGTGCAGTTGTTAGTGTCTGGTAAGTTAATGTTCAAGAAAAAAACATTACTTTTTATTAAAATGTTCTATTATTTTATGCTAACAATTATTTTTATTTCAGTCCTTTGAATTCAGCATGTCTCTATCAAAATAAAACCTATGTTTCTATGAAAACTGAAGCTTTTCTTTTTTTGCTGCCCACATAAACTTAAAACTTGTTTATTTGGCTTGTGCTAGCCTTTGAGTTTGACATGCTTGGGGTAGAGCATCAACTGGAGGACTAAAGGGCCCCAGGTTTGATTCTGGTCAAGGATATATGCCCGGGTTTCGAACTTGATCCCCAGTCGAACGGGGGGGGGGGGGGGCGGGCACGCAAGAGGTAGCTGACCAATGATTCCCTCTCATCATTGATGTTTCTATCTCTCCTTCTCCCTTTCTTTCTGAAATCAATAATAATATACTTAAAAGAAAAAAGTAATGATAAATAAAATAAACAACTCTCCATCACCCCTCCAAATAGAAGATAATGAATAGAAAAGGAAGTATTTATAGCATCAATGAAAAAATTTCCAGGTACAGACACATTTTATTGGAGTCCCTCACTGGAGGGAGAGGGGAGTTTCCCAAAGCATATTTCAGAGGGTTTCAGTTCCACTGGATGTTGAAAGGGTATTGTAAAAAAGAGGGCTCTCTGGAAAACAGTATAGGTTTCCTCAAAAAAATTAAAAATGGAATTGCTGCTTGACCCAGCAATCCCACTCCTGAGAATATATCCTAAGAATCCCAAAACACCAATTAGAAAGAATATATACACCCCTATGTTCATAGCAACATTATTTACAACTAGAGGCCTGGCACACAAAATTAGTGCCTGGGTACAGTCCCTACACCTGACCTGTGATCAGGGCCATCTTCCCCAGTTGCCTGCAGCTGGCCCCACTGCCACTCTCTCACCCCCCCCATTCCCTGTTCACCACTGGGTGATTGGTATCTGACAACCTGAAGAAGTGACCGAGAGGTAGGCTGTTCCTGCCTGCTCACTGACCCTACCACTGCCACCAGTGGCCATCAGGTGATCAGAGCCTGCTGGCCAGGGAAAGGGACCAAGAGCTGGTCAATGCACCTCATAATGACTGGTCCAGAGGTCGTTCTGCCATTAAGGTCAGTTTGCATATTACTCTTTTATTAGTATTTACAATAGTTAAAATCTGGAAACAGCCCAGATGCCCATCAGTAGATGAATGGATAAAAAGCTTTGGTACATTTGCACAATGGAATACTATGCAGCTTCAAAAAAGAAGGATCTCTTGCTCTTTGAGACAGCATGGATAGACTGGAGATTATTTTTTTTAATTAAATCTTTATTGTTCACATTATTACAGATATTCCTTTTTGTAAACTCCCATAGCTCCCCTCAACCTGGTTCCCCACCCCACACCGTGCTCTTACCCCCACCACTGTCTTCATTCATAGATGTAAGATTTTTGTCCAGTCTCTTCCAATATTCCTCATGTCCCCTTCCCCCTGAGAATTGTCAGTCTATTCCCTTTCTATGCCCCTACTTCTATTATATACACCAGTTTATTCTGTTCATCAGATATTTCTATTGACTTGTTATATTCACTGGTTAATAGATATGTATTTGTTGTCACTTTGTTGTTCATAATTTTTATCTTTACCTTTTTCTTCTTCTTCCTCTTCTTAAAGAATGCCCTTCAGCATTTCAAATAATCCTGGTTTGGTAGTGATGTACTCCTTTAGCTTTTTCTTGTCTGTGAAGCTCTTCATCTGACCATCAATTTTACATGATAGCCTTGCTGGGTAGAGTAATCTTGGTTGTAGGTTCTTGCTATTCATCACTTTGAGTATTTCTTGTCACTCCCTTC